>JAQNCA010000024.1:2368892-2387555 GCA_029783725.1 Acanthurus tractus
TTAGTTAACGCAAAAATGCCTTCAGATTTTTTTTTTTTTCTTGCCCCCCCCCCCCCCCCCCCCCCATCACTGCTTTAAATTGCTGTCTCCTCAGCTTGCAGCCTTCAGAGCACAAGTGTTTGTCTTTGCTCTTCACTTTGCAAATGTCTGCGGGTTGAACATGCGATGACAGCAGCCATGGGCGGCCGCTTGCACAGCAGCACTGTTCCACTTACTCAAACAGCCACCAACAGCTCATGTCTATTCATTCAGTTTCTCTTTTCCTCCAAAGCCTTACACGTATTCCCATTGGCACTGCTTGACGCAGTTGTTTTTCATCCATTCAGTTTGAGAGCTAGCTGACTTCTTGACTGAGACTGCAGAGCCTCTCCGTATCTCCAAGCTAAAGAAATCAAATATGTTTGGCACACAGAGACTCATACACACAAATTAAATTAAATTACATGCTTTAAGTTTAAATTTGAAAAAAAAAATGTAAATTTGTAATGCCCATCCTAAGTAAAAGAACTGGGTCTCACCAGCACAGAAAACTTGTTTTATTTCCTTTTCACTGATTGATTTACACCTTAGTATATGACTTCCTAGCTATTAGTACCTCCAGTTTTTACAGAAAGTGTTCATGTGTTAATTAATGTAAGTTTTGGAAAATCTCCTGCTTAAACTAACTTTGTTTAGTTCACATACTCATTTAACCTTCTCTATCAATTTAAAGCCCTTCCTCTTGCTTAACTGCAGGTACTGGTTTGTGTCTGGTGTAAAACATGTGTATCTTTAAATGTATCAGCTTACATTATGTATACATCTGAATCAGGATATAGCTACATAAAACTGTGTGCTTATTCTGTCTGAGGTATTACCTCATGCAGTCTGTGAAACTCAAGCTTATGCAAACACATGTAGTGATACTACATACACATCTTGTGGTGGCACAGCTGTGAATTATAATCACACACTCACGCATAAAGATGTACCAAATACACTGTCAAGTTTTCTTCACTTTGCTATTTTACAGCCATGAATTTGACGTGGAAACTTCCACCTTAACGGATCAGTGCATCATTGTTCACCAATTGACAACCTGCATAAAATGAAGCCCAAACCTGCAGTTCTTTAAATGGCCATTTGAGGCAGACTCCACCTCTATCCCAATAGAGCCCCAACTTTACAGCATGAACACACTTGCAGCCTGGTACAAAAACAGTTCTGGTCTCTATAGCTAATTTCCCTTTCATGACAACTGTGCAGGGGGGTGTTTTTTGTATATCATGGGTTTAATAATGTTAAGATTTAAAGTTGTGCTTAATTAAAGGCCACTTTGAGTGACAGCTGTCCATAAGCTGCCTTTTAGGTATCGTAAAAAAATCTTTGGTGGCAGTGTGTATTCATTCCAAATCCCCCTGTCAGTCATAATACGGTCACTTCTGCCTCACAGCAAACAAACTGGCAACAGCCATAATAACAAACTGGAGGCCTCAAAGCTCTGCTTGACACACCAACAAGTAACATCACAGCTGCTCCATCCACTAATTCTAACACTGTATGATGTTTCATGTGGTTTTTCCCTATTAAAAGGTGGTATGATGCAGCAGCATTAAAGTAACGAGACATGTCGCAGGAAGTTAAAGACATGTACATAGACACTACACCTGATAGGCCAGGCAGGTACCTGTTTCCATGGCAACCAGCTCAAAGGGGATTTGAAGCAAAGTTGCGATGTGTAGGTGAAACTAATGTGAGTCCCTCTGTCTGTGTGTATGAGTGTGTTTTGCATTGCTGTCAGAACATCGAGCTGTTTCAGTGGGATCAGCGACGACTTTGCAGAGATGACTCACGGAGCGCCAGTCCTCCGAAAGTCTTACTCTGCATAAACTCCTGTCACAGCGTCAGTCTTACAAACCCTCCTGTTGCTCTGTCTGTCACAGATCCCCCCTTCGTGTTCAATCTCAGAAAATACATTTCACTTGCTATTTTGTTTCAGAGTTTTTACATTTGTAGAAAAAGACGATTGAGTCCGTCTCTTTTCACATCACCAAGCCACGAAAAACACAGACATAAATACCTACAAATGAGGGAACAAAAACATCCACTCATTCTGTCCAAGAAGTGCAATTACAGTGTGATTTTCAGTCTTTGGAGGAAAGACTTCATCCACTGACCTTAGCTTTCATGGTTTCTGCAGTCACGCATTGTGACGTTCCCTTAAAGGCTCTTTTCCTCCCTCAGTCCATCCTCTGAGGGCAGCGTCTGGCCTCGTTGTGTCGGATTGCTGCCCCTCAAGCCATCTGGTTACATCACAGACTGGAGCTGGATTGTGGCAGAGGTGGAAATATCATCGGCAGACATAAAACGAGAGAGAGAGAGAGAGAGAGGGGACAGGAGCCCAGAGGAGTTATTTCTGTGTTTATGTCTGTGCATGTGGATCTGTGCCATGTCTAAAGCTAGAAGGACTTTTAGATTGGGGCTGCCAATAATTTATCTCCTCCTCTCTTTCTCTTATCTCCCTTGCTAATGCTGCAACTGTCTCCAGCTCTGAAGGAGAGTCGCTGCACTGCTGAACAGCTGAACAGGGAGCCTGACAGTGACAAGTCTAAGGCTGGAACGGACTGCCTTTAGAGTCTAGACCAAGTTAGAGGGCTGTATATGCAGAGAGATATGAGATTAAATGTTTGTTCACAATATGCTGAGCATATAATCCTGCATTAGGGCTGCCGGGTTATTAATGCTGAATGCAAACATTAATCTGAGAAAGATGTGAAAATGTATTTCTGCAAATATTGTTAATTTTCAATTCATTAATTTACATTTTTATGTGATTTTGTTTTGTTACTTTGTTAAATTCTGTTTTTTCAAACCTCTGAAAAATCAAAATTACCTTATTTGAGAAGAAAAATAAATCAGTCTTTAAAGAAACGTTCCATCAACATGCTCGGGGATGTTTAAAGTGAACACATTGTTTACTCTGAGAAAAGAAAATTCTTCTTTTTATGTCATTTTATTTATGAACTTCATAACAGTACCAAGCGCTGTAGAAATGTATTGACCTGCCTGAAAGTTGAAGTGTTTCATATTTTTCTTTTGGTCAGCCTGTGCACCAACATTTTGTCGGGGTGATAAAAGCTTCAACCTAAATACGTTTTTTTTTTTTTTTTATCATTGTGTTTGTTTTGCAGAAAGTGAGCGAGAAGGTTGGAGGTGCAGAAGGAACGAAGCTGGATGATGATTTCACTGAAATGGAAAAGGCAAGACTGAACTCTTTTTATTATCACCTTCATCATGATGTTCTTAGTTAACCAGAGGATGTAGTGAAATCCCAACAGACTCGTGTGCATGCAGATACACATCACAGCAACCACTTCTGCTGCCAAATCACAGAGGTCATCCAGTGTTGCTCTGCATTATTAATTATTATTGCTGTGATTTCTTATGACAGTCTCAGTGGATTTACAACATGTTGTAATATTTTGTGACCTTGGCTTTATTCAGCAGAAACATTTTCAGATTTTTTTGTGGTTATCATGGTTTCATTGCAAATCGCTAGAAAGACCAAACAAAAAAGGTCAAAAAGAATGAATGTCTGATGAAATGTCTGAATAACAGTTTAACACAACAATGTAGCACCAGTGTTTACAGCTGAGTCTGTGGTTTTTCAGGGCAATGTCGAGTTATTAATGTGTAACTGTGTGAGCTGGGTCAGAGCTCGCCTCAACGTAAAACCTCCCTGAATAAATAAAAGTATGGACAAAGTTAGTTGAAAATGATAGTTTGCACATGTAAAGTGAAACCCTTGGCTGTTTTTTATCACATCACTTTACAAAGCAAACACCTCACAATATTCTTGCACATCTGTCTGAGAGATCCTTTTCATGTAAAAGCAAAGTGTTCACTAACATTAATACCTAATGTTCCTGCAATGAAACCATTTTGCAATATAATTCAACAATTTTTTTCTGCACAATTTAAATGTGCCCCCTTATTTAGTGTGTGTCCATTGCATATATTTATAAGAAAAGTACAAAACATGTACTGTAAGTGATGATGTTTTTCAAGTATCATGGCATGTTAGTGCATGTGTGTATGAAAGTGCAATAATGTGCCGAGCTGATCACACTAAACCAGAACACAAAGCTCTTGGCTCTGCACGTCTCTGTCTCACCACCAGGCTGCAGAACAAAGCAACACTTTCTCTTCTCCTGTTTTTCCTCCTCTCTCTGTTAGATGGCAGGTTCTTGGATTCACATGTTGTTTTATTGCTGTGACATGCCTCTGAGCCTTTCCCACAATCTTTCAGCCATTATTTATTTCTGTTGTTGTCCATTTGTTTTTGCTTAACTGTTATTTCTGCACCTTCTGCTTTTGTCTCCTTCTACATGTTGTTTCTGCATTGTGCTTTACAGAAGATGGATACCACCTCGCGGGCAGTGATGGACATCATTACCAAGACTACTGAGTATCTGCAGCCCAACCCAGGTGACATGAACGAGCTGTGCAAGACAAAGCTGTGGTGCACGAGGGCTGATTGATAAGTTCATGGCCTGAGGTAGAAGGAGCCCGGTTTAGAAAAGCTAACACCTCCCACATACACATTTACGCCAGCAGTTGTGAAGCATTCGGGCTCCTTTGTAGAGGTAGGAGTCTTTGACCTTCAGAAAGGCGTCAACAGCAGCTATGACATAGATCATCATCATCATCACTGTCAAAATGGTGACCACTGAACTCCTTCATCTTGGTGAAGATGTGGTAATCTTGGTTTGTTTGAGTTTCAAACTCACTATTATAATGTAATGTAATTCCATAACCTACTTGTGAAGTAATCAAAGATGATTTTGTCCATTCACTCTAAATTATTACATGTTTCTGAAATATTTTCAGCTTCAGGGACAAAATGACAGCAAAGGCCTCATATTCCAGGAGTGATCGAACTGTTTAACCCACTGTCTAATAACTAAATGATGATGTTTCAGGATGTTTCCTAATGAGCTTAGCTGGTATACTTGGATGATGAATCGCATTGTGTTTTTTACATTGTAGTTATTAAACACAGCAGCGGGTCTCAATGTCTTAGAAAGAAGAAAACTCACTTTAGGAAGTGTGGAAACATAAGGCAGCAGAAAAAGACTTTATCACATTTAGAGAAGGATGTACAAGGGAAAACAACACCCAGTTAGTTTGACCATCAGCTGGACTTGTTTGACCCAGCGGAGTCTGCATTGTGTTGATGCCCATTAGCCGTTTAAAACTTCAATCGTGCAACATTTTCTCATGTTCTAAGACAGCAGCTTATCCAATTACTGTGGTATTTATTAAGAGAAAATAAATAACCTCCAAATTATCTGCAAACAGCAAACTATAATCAGGCACAATGACTTAATTTGGCACCTCAGGCATTTTGTCTTCTTACAAACAGAAAAGGCGGCCTTGCATTCATCCCAGCTGCGTCACTTTTATTGGGTGCTTTGCTTTCACAGCTACCAGAGCTAAGATGAGCATGATGAACTCCATGTCACGTATGCGTGGGCAGGAGAAGGGGCCGGGCTACACGCAGACCGAGGCCATCCTTGGAGATGCCATGCAGAGGTTTGGCAGGGAGCTCGGAGAGGAGTCAAACTTCGGTGAGCTGCGGCACATTCCCACTGAAACAGAAGCACAAGCCCTTTTTTTTTTCTTTTTTTTTTTTGCTTTATAAAAATAAAGACTAGCCGTTTTAATTTCATTCCCTCAAGGACGCTGTAGCAGTGTTATGAATGATGCATGAGCCTTCCCAGACAAGGAGGAGAAGTTTGCTTTGTTTTTTAGTTGTTGCATTAAAATGCTGTTTAAAGAGGAATAACTGTCTTCACATTTGTTGTAGAGTCTAATGCGGCAGCGTTTATGGAGATAAGTCTTTTCTACACTGCACAGTGATGTCTGCTGTCGTGTGTGTTTCTATAGCGTCTACATCTTTTTTTTTTTTTTTTTTTTTTCAAGGGCTTGCTCTGATTGATGCTGGGGAAGCCATGCGTGAGCTCGGAGAGGTTAAGGACGCTCTGGACATGGAGGTCAAGCAGAACTTTATCGATCCACTGCAGAACCTCCACGAAAAAGATCTGAAGGAGATTCAGGTATGAGTGCAGAACTTTGATGCACAAAAAAAGAAAAAAGAAAAGGGATGATGATCTAAGTCATCTCTCTTTTTCACCACTGCAGCATCATCTGAAGAAAATGGAGGGTCGCCGTCTAGATTTTGACTATAAGAAGAAACGTCAGGGCAAAGTGACCGACGAGGAGCTCAGACAAGCGCTGGAGAAGTTTGATGACTCCAAGGAGATTGCTGAGCAGAGCATGTTCAACCTGTTGGAGAGTGATGTGAGGAAAATTGGTTAATTTTGCAGTCTGTCAGTTCAGCCCCTTTATATATTAAAATACTTCATTAAAGCTCCACTGGTATGCTTTTTATGAAAAAAGCTGATCAAATAAATACCATTTAATGGTAAAACGGAACAAAAAGGACTGAATGCCGGTCTCACATTTAACTGGTGGCCTGAAACATGACTCCATGGAGTGCTATTGCTTTTGTTACTCAATGTGGCAGCATAGTGCAATTTATAAAGCTAGTCAGTGTTTTTCAGGTTGTAAATCCATTCAAATGCTGCCGTCAGGAATATAAGTTGACCCTGTTGGCTAAACACTCTTACCACATGGACTGTAAGTAGCTGATCTGAAGCTTAATGCCGTATCAAACATCAGTCCATCAGTTGTAGATGTTTGAAATGTCAGACTGTGAATTTAAAAAATGAGCATCTATGATTCTGCATCAGCCTCATTAAGATAATCCACTGATAATCTACTATTATTTTTGAGTGACCCTGCAAGGACAAACCTGTTATTTAGATAATCATCTGGGTTAAAGTGAACTTGATTTTAGTAATAGTCATCATTTTGTTCACCAGTGCACAGGGTGTCAGTGTGTAACAGTGGACCGTGTGTATCTTTAACAGATTGAACAGGTGAGCCAGCTCTCGGCACTGGTCCACGCTCAGGTGGAGTACCACAGCCGAGCTGCTGAGATCCTCACACAGCTCTCCAGCAGGATCGAGGAAAGGTGAGTGCTCGCACTCTCCATCACTATGTGTCCTTAAAACAACATGTGGAATCTTCATCTTCATCATTGAGAGATTCTGTGTTTGCCACTTTGCAGGATAAAGGAAGCTTCTGCTAAACCCAGGAAAGAGTTTGCTCCCAAACCACGTACATCTCTGGACTTCTCCCTCAGTGAGAACCACAATGGAGGCATCCACAGTGCCCGTTCTCCAGGTGAGACCCAAAAATCAAACCCCATCGCTCAGAAATTAGTCCAGAAACTAGTCCTGATGCTGTGGATCCAAGTTTCTGTTTCATCTTAAGGGAAGACAGAAAAAAATAAAAGGATAGTTTCTGGACTAAACTAGACCTGATGATTCATGATCTTTTTATTTTGAACAACCCTCTTTGTGTTTTTTATTTTGACAATAAATTCTTAAATAAAAGCTGCTGTTTGATGTTTTCTGACAAAAGTTAAGAAAAATATATGATCGAGGTAGTGTGAAGTTGGAAAATATAAACACTCAATACCTATAATCACTATAAAAACTTTAAAAAAGGGTTCACTTTCAATCACCTTCTTATTATGAAGCTACCAAATTGCTAAGTTTCCTTCACAATAAAAGCCTTCCACGAAAGAGAAATTGTTACATCCTGGAAGAGTGTTGGTGTGATTTTTTGTTTTTTGTTTGCATGAACAGCAAACAGCAACAATGATAACTCAAACTATGTCCAAACTATGTACAGAAGAGAGCCAATCAGATTCCCTGTATGTTAAAAATTAAGAATTTTAACAGGTTAGCTGAATGACTGACATTAGTTTCAAATTATTAAAAAAAGGTTGTAAGGCCTCTTCTGAATAACAAAAGAGAAAAAGAGATTTCTTCAATGTAAAAATCTGTAAGAGTTTTAGATAAAAGCACATTGCTTTATAAAAAGGGAGATATTTAAGAATTTATTGTATATTTACTTTGCTAATTTTTATCTTTCTTTTCTCAGCTTTTTTCCCCCAACATTTTAATCATTATCTATGCTGAACAGATTATCCCTCAATCCAGAGTAAATTAATACAACTGACACTCTTCTCTTTCCCCTCTATGATTTTTGTTTATTCTCTCAGGGGCGAGGTCTCCAGGTGAGCCAGGTCAAACTTATCTGTCCATAAGTTTCTCCATTTCTGTGCTCGTGATTTTCATTTCTTCACGACATCCTTTCATTTACACTAAAAACTCAAAAGACTCTTCCTGCTCTCTTCCCCCTCGTGTTGTCTCCTCTTCCCCCTTTGCAGCAAGGTCTCCAGGTGAGACAAAAGTGACTCTCCAGAGAGATACAACAATATCTCGTTCATCACTTTGTCATTTTTTAATTTGTTTTTAGACACTTCTTTGTGAAGAGAAAATTGTTGCACTCAAATGAAACAAACAAACAGCAGAAAAACAAGTGCTGTCCGTTATTGTGCGCAGGCAGAGCTGCAGTAACAATGAAACGCTTTACGAACGGATGAGCATTTGCTGTTTCTGTGTTGTTCTCTTGTCAATCTTCTGGTCTGTTTTATCCTCCTGATTCTTTGTCTCCCGCTCTCTTTGATTCTTTTTCCATTTTGCTTTAATAAATTGACCTATTCATCACTGCGCCTTCTGTACTTACCCATCAATTCCTCATTTATCAGTCTAAGAAAATGCTGTTAGAAAAATACGCATTTGCTCTTTTTTCACCTTTGTTTTCTTCTTTCCCCTTTGCAGCAAGATCTCCAGGTGAGAAAGAGTGACTTGGGAAGGGATGCAAAATCTCTTGATCACTCTTATTTTTGTACCAATTTAAACTGTGAAGGTAAAATGTTGTCTGGATTTTTGTTTGCAGTGCAGCTCGTCTGCAGTGCTGTCTCTGTCTAACCCCTTTTTTTCCCTGTTTTTTTATCAAAGTGTTCATCTTTCTTTTACTTTTTGAGGAATATGAAGACATTTTGGGAAATTAGCTAATTCACTCAAGTCAGTTAAGATGATTTAGCATGATGACTGGAAAACAGTAAAAAGAGATGACTACAAAACCTGCCGTCAGCATCTCTGGACACTCGGGATTGCATTTCAAAATAAAAGTTGCGGTTAATAATTAAATTTAATGAGGAACTAACGGGCAGAATAAATTAGAGATGAAATAATATTGCTTTCTTAATGCTGGTGACATTTATAATGGAAAATTGCACAAAACAGCAGACTATTTCTATTTTTTTTTTGTCTGTGAAGCTCTGTGGTCCCTGTTTTTGATACATGTCCTTTAAAGTTTATTAGTATTATTACAGACTAAAAAGAAAACTTCCTGAACTGAACCAAAGGTGAAATTTATATTTTGTTTTGTTTAGAAGTGTTTTAAACAATATTGTTACATTTGTTTGTAAGTCTTCCGCACTAAGGATGAGACAGTCCCTATTGTGGCTGTGTTTCCTCTCGTTTCCAGTCTTCATGCTAAGCTATCCTCTTATCTTTTTCTGCACCAGAGTCCGAAGGTATTTCCCAAAAAGTTGAGCATTTTCATTAAACATTGAATGCCTCACTATTATTTTCCACTTATAGCCATGTTTTGTCTCTCTTTTGCTTCATCTTCTCTTCTCTTTTCTTTCCCTCTTTCAGCCAGGTCTCCAGGTGAGCCTTTAACAAGCTTTTCATGTGTGATCATTATGTCTCTAATGTATATGCAGCTTCTCACCTCCTCTTTTAAAATCTATTTTAACTCTTCTTTTCTTTCTCTATATCTCCGACTCTTCTCTCCAGCCCCCATGGACCAGCCCTGCTGTCGTGCACTCTATGATTTTGACCCTGAGAATGATGGTGAGCTAGGCTTCAAGGAAGGTGATATCATCACTCTGACCAATAAGATCGATGAAAACTGGTACGAGGGGATGCTGCACGGCAACTCTGGCTTCTTCCCCATCAACTATGTGGATATCCTGGTGCCGCTGCCCCACTAGGACATCATCATACTACTATTTCTGCAACAATGGCGGAACAAAATCTGGCCTCCTGTTCCTCACCCTGTACTCCCAGTAGCCTTTTTCCTAAACATTCCTACCAACAACCTGTACTCTGTATTAAAGGAGTCAAAACAGCAACAACACAGTTAAGTAAGAAGATACGAACAAAGATTGATGACAAATTAAAGGTAATATATGCACCAATTGAGTGTAAAAACTTTAAATGAGGGAAAATCTGCATTGATGTCCTTGCTTCCCCTTTATTCCAGGAGGCACCTTCAGGCTTCCATAGTCATTTTTTCTGTTTCTGTACCGGCTTTTGTCCGCGTTAACTTTGGCTGTCAGTTCGTCATGAGTTTATCAGCAGCTATACAAAATCACACTCTCTCTTATTCACTGTACTTTGTGGAAACCTCTACAGTAGATAGAAACTTTTCTGTCACATGCTAGAAGAAAAAAAATCAGTTCCATGTGCTTCATGTTTGTTAGACTTTAGGTCAAGCATGGTTTCAGGTGTTTAACGTTTTATCTTATAAGAAAAAAAAAAATATGTTAAGCCGATTTTGTTTTGTTTGAAATATTCCTCCTTCTTATGGTAGTCGTCTCTCAACATGCTCAGGCAGTTTCTGGAGAAACTGCACCTCTGTCGTCTATCCAAAAGATGTCTTCACCTTTCAGCTATTCAGAGTTTTACTCAAGTTGTAGACAGGTTCATCTAGCCGATAACTAACAACTAAGATTACCCATAGTATCTTTATTTTACATATCAACATGTGTGTGTGATTGATGGATTGCGATTTAGATACCAAAGTTACCTGCAAAAACTAAAATGAACTCAAATCACAGCTTCAAGATGTATATGATGCAACAGAGTGAGGCTTGCAATCTCTAGTTCTTTGGTATTTTCATTAGGAGGGCCGAAACTGTATTCTTAAGTATGTGACATTACATATCTGAGCCAGTTCTTAGTGGAGTGATGACATGATTTGCAAAAACACAAGTTGTGAAGTTTAAACTGTTGTCTGGTGCATAAGTTTCAGTCCTCTAACTGTATTATATCAGCGGCTTGTGTGGAAATGGTTGACGTATTGTGATATAATAAATGAAAAAAAAAATTCTTCAGTAGGACACAAAGCTCATGAAGCTCATGAAGCTCATGCAGCTTTTTTTGCTGTGTCCTTTCTAGTCCAATTAGTATTCTTTAGCTTGGCTGTGTGTAAGCCATCGATTAAGATTAAAATAAACATAGCCAGGAGAGCAAGAATGGCTGAATTTAATGAGAAATTACTTCTTTTTGTCTCGGTGGAAATGATGCAATTTACACTAAAAACCGTTCTCTCTGACATAATATGGACTGATTTGCCCTCTTTCATGTCATGTTAGACCTCAGAAAATTGCTAGGTAATAATATTATACATTATGTTTCATTTCTATTAGCAGCTCTGTGGTCTTATGCAGTATTGTTTGGGATTTTTGCCCCTTGATTAACTGATGAACTGATAATCTATAAACCAAACCAACCTCAGTTAAAACAGCACTGTTTTAATCTGCAATTTTATTCTCTTCAATGTCGACAGTGTACTTACCCTTCTGCAAAACAATCTTTGCAGTGCTATTGCTATGTTTTTTTCACCCATCTTGTAGTGACGTTGTGCATGTATTTGGGGGGAGGGGGTGCATATTTGTGTTCACAAACTGTACATGTTGTGCATGGGGCCGGGGTTGCAGAGGACCTCAGCTGCTGAGGTATTTAAGATATGCTGTCTCTGACAGTGTTCAACCGTAAAACAAACATAGATGTCTCTTTAATCAAAGGACCAACTCATTAAAAATTCAGTGGAATGACAATAAATGATGCAAACTCAACTGATATCCCATATTAGGCGTTTTTTTTTTTTTTTTTTAGGGGAAGTGCAACTTTAACAGACAGTATACTTTGTTGGCTGATGGAGGATAATGATGCAGTTTAAAGGCCATGTATTTATTTTTTTAAAGGTGATACAATTCCTTCCTCCTTTCTCTCTCACTCTTTTTTTTTAACAATGGTGTGTATCTTTGCCCTCAATGAGGACTGTACAGCTTTTCTGTGTTTTGTTTTCACCTTGTGTGTATAGTTGCGCATCTACAGTAACGTATCTTATTTTTGTAACTGTGACAAAAGTATACACAGTATAACTGTACTGTATATATATATAAACATACAGTATATTATCCAGGAGCCGTGTGACAGGAGGGATTCTTTGTGCTGCACATGATCGTCTTTGGATTGTTTTTTTGTTTGGTCTGTTTTTGTTTTCTTTTGTTCTTTCACTGGATTCTAAGACTGTATGCTTGGTGTAAAGAAAAAAAAATATGTCAATGTAATTTATTCAAATAAATACCAAGAAATAGTTACTGCCCGTTGACTTTCTTTTTGGATGCACACACCTCAAGCCGTGATAAAAAACAATGGTCTCTCTAAATAAACTTAAGCCCGATCTAGTCATGACATCATTTCAAATCTAAACATCTAGTTTACTCCACCGCTATCTCTAGCTCTTGTTTTCAGAAAAAGGACGAGACGCAGCAGGGACTTGAGGCAGCGAATAGAAGAACATAGATGCATTATTCATTTTCCTTGTGGATTCTTTTCAAGCTCTCCTGCAAATAATCTAGCCAGGAAAAAATAGGTCAGGTGAGAAAATCTCTTCTGTACCTCCAAGACGCCTGAAATGTCTTAATAATCCTGTTTGTACAACACCATCAAAGTCATGACTTCAGCTCCAAGCATCTAAAAGGCTGCACAAGATAAAAAAAAAAAATACATGCAAGTGTAAGCTGGGATATACAGTGCAAACTTTGTACAACATGTGCTGTGCAAATAAAGAATTAAAGTAGAGCTGCGGTAAATGCTGTGAATCAAATGGTATCAGCAGTGGTGATGGGACAAGAAAGTTGCTTAAGATTTTTACACTAGTAGATATACCAAGACTTATACTGAGTAAAGTTCAAGTACTGCAAGACTATTATCAAGTATTTCCATATTACCATTTACTCTTCTCTCCAGTCAAGAGAAACATGTCCTATTAACTACACATCAACTATTTGACAATTATCGTCATAATATGTTATATGGTAACTTTCTGTTTAATGTTAATCTACAAAACATCCTCGTATAAAATCTAATGTAACACAACGGAATAATATCACAATATGACAAATGCCATGATGCTCTGATAAACTTGATAAAATGCATTATGTATTAAAAATAATTAGCTTTCATTTTGCATGCGACATGACACTGTTGTAAAAATGGGCAACGCTGCCTTTTGTGTGCAAGTTAAGAGAAACTGATAAGCAGGCTAATGTTGCAACTGTATGTCAGTTATCATCTGATCTGCTGACACTTTTTGGTCCCCACCTATTATCTGTCACCACCAGTCAATCTGGCCCCACCCTCTCCTCATGCACACAGTTTAACCCAAGCACACACACACACGCACACATACCTCTGCATCACTGACACTGGTCCAGTTCAGAGAGGAATGTCGTGACATCCTGTGGCAGAATGAGCCGGTAAGGTCTTTGGAGCAGCATCAGAGCATGTCATATTTACTGTCACACACCCTGTGGTCTGTCGCTCCACTGATCCTGGCAAATATAGACACAGCCTGCACTTTGTTTGACACGATGCAGGTGAGATAAATCAGCAAACACTTAATGAAACCACAAGCTACAGTAACCGGCGTTGTCTTATGTGTGCAGGTGGATACTGTGGATACAGGGCGTCTCCTATCAAATGTTGTTCATGAAACAGTGCCAGCAACACTGCCTGAGTGTCTCACCCTGCAGCTGCTCAGCAAAACCTTGAAGTAAAGCATCCTCTAGTGGTGGCAAACTCACAGTGCCTCCTGTGGACGTTTCTTAGAAAACAGCGTTGTATTGCAGAGTTAGGTCACTGATGATGACACTTTTTTGTTCTTACTTCTGCCTACTTGCTTTTTCACTTGTAATAATAAGCTTAACCTTTAGGAAGAAGGTAAGAGACAGAAAAAAACAAGGATACCTGATTCTTAATAGAGGAAAAATCTTTACAAGGACACATTTACACACAAGTACATACAATCTCTCAATCACTAATGTATAAAAGCAAATCAATTACACTACACTGAAGCATCCTTCAGTCTATTTTTTCTCCTTTTCGATTGAATATCACTTAAATCACTAAGAGAGATTAATGTGATGCTGCTGAAAATCTATAAATCTGTTGTTCTACTTCAATGCTGAGCCTTAATGTTTGTAAGAAAACCTCCAGACCAGTGCGGTTGAATAAAAAGAAAATCTAAATTGTATAATCTGCTATAATTCCCATTTGATTTTATTGTTTTCTCTTTCCACTGTATATTCATTGTAGGGACAAATATACACCAACATTTAAAAATATGCCTTTTGCAGTATAAATCTGAATGTAAAAATCTACTCATCTCCAGCAGTTGTATCAAGGTGTTATTACTTGAAATTAATGTCAAACAACTCCATTAAGTCTGATGCCTTTTTAAAATTCTGCTTCTATCTTCATTGAGAGACAGTGTTTTTTTTAAGGGCCATAACTATAAGTTCATTAATTGATAAGTTGATCAAAAGAAAACTAATCAGCACTTACTTTTAAATTCTAATAATGAAAGTATCACTTATCTGCATTTAACATTTTGTGCTTGTGGCCCCTGCTTTACTTTGTTTAATTTGATTTATTGACAGATTTTAACTGAATATCTTCTGACTATTATTCATAAAAAAAACAGGTAATTTGATCTTGTAGTCTTTAGCCTTAACCAAAGTTGCCTTAAGTGACATCACTTGAGGCAATTTATCAGATTTAGCACCTCTCCCTCTAGTGGCACAAAAAGATATATAAACCTCTTTTTAATCATGTTTTTACATATGCACTGCTGTAGTAAGAAATCCCCTGTAAATAATGAATAGATTATCTAAATTACTGTGACATAATTTTCTGTGCATCGACTTATCCCCTAATCATTTTAGCTCTAACTGTATGAAAAATAAAGGGCTCTCTTGTGTATAAAAACTCTGTCAGACAGATGGATTTTCCAAAAAAAAGGGACCACTGACACCAAACCACAACACCAATCGTCACAGTGCACATGGAAAATCCATATCCAGGCAAACAAAACCACATTGACTATACACACACGCTCACTCAGCGGTCTTCACTCGCGCAAACACACATTCCTCTCCTCCAGGTAATGTATGACACACACACAATCAGACAGACACTGTAGGTCTAAAGAGGAGGGGGGCAACAAGACAAGCAATTGGGTAAAAAGCATTCCTCAGACCCTCTCTCCTGGTGGGTGGCCTGCTTGGACGCTGCACCACAAAGACAGCAGCCCATTTTCTAAAACAACCCTGCCCAGCCATTGTGTCTGCCCACGCCGGCCAGCCTTACAGTCACTGACTCAAACACGAAGCTGATTTACTTTTTTTTAGCATTTAAATGCCACATGATCCTTGACACAGATCTTTTTTAAGCATGGATCACCTTAACGGTTGTTTATAAGTTGCTTTTATGCATTTATTTCAAGATAACTCTACCATGCTGAGCCACTTTCTTGTGGTTTCAACAATAGTAGCTGTATTTTGATCTAAGTTTAGAAAGTTGCTCTTCTAAAAATCCCGTTCAACTGGCCCATCCGCACGAGATGGATTCAACGATTCATTTAGTTTGTGTGGAAAGGGGAGCGAGGCGCTGCACACACTCAGTCAGCCGCTCAGCTAGCAAACTATGGCAAGCTTAAACTGGCAGAGTAGTCAGCCACTCCATCATATTTGACACTTGAATCAGCCGCAGCTTTTAATGCATGAACGACAGGCCGCGTCTGTTTTTCTGGCCAACCCCAAACCGCAGCAGACCGCAAGACATCCGCACCACAGTTACAGACGTGTCTCACACATTCACTGAGGCTGAAGGAACAATGAGTATCAAACTCAGGTAAGCTGCCTCCCACAAGCTGCAGTCCATTAAAACTGGTTTTACTGCTACTCACACAAAAGATACAATGTACACACTGTATATGCCACTGTGTGTACTATAAAGGTTAAACATCAATAGATTAAAATGCACTAAAGTAGTAGTTCAAATTGTTTTAAAATCTACTCAGGTTTTCCAAACATACCACATACACTCAGTTGCCAGATTATTAGGCACATCACACCAAAACTAAAGCAATTTACAGCCCTGCAATAAAATTTAAGGTTAAAATGTTATATTTTTTTCCAGGAATCACTAGATCCCTCCATGAATGAGCCAAAATAATAATTTTTTTTTTTCATGGCACCCGTCGTTAGCTGTCATCCCCAGTCTAAACTGCAGCATCAGTGGATATTTTTGGCCATTCTTAATGTGTTTATTTTGATCTTTATTTTTTCCATTTCAACGCATATGAAAACACAGCAAATGTCAAGTTGTTTTTTCTAATCTAGTGAACTTTAATGGCTTGGCTTCATGGCTAATACATGAGCATGAATGACGTATTCATAGTCAGAACTCAGGCAGAAAAATGTGGTATTTCTTCCCGTTCCTTAATTCCTGTCACCACTTTACTGTTGTCTGCACTTAAAGCCAAAAAATGTTTCAAATCTGGGCAGCAATTGTATAGTGAAATAAAAATATGGAATATATCTCACAGCACATAGGCACTGTATGACCACAATAGTTTTAGGTGGATTAGCAAAATAAACTGAGACTGTTTATCAAGTAAAACTAATAAAATATGTTAAATGATTTTATTAATCTGATAAAAATCTGCAGGAAAAACAAAGAAAGAAAGACTGACTGAATTTAAATAATTTTTTTTTTATTATAACAGAAGTATTAACAAAGTAGAATGTATCTTATCATTTAAAAAGTTCTGCATTCAAAATCTTAAATAAGTAGAGACCAAAAACAAAACTTTAAGGGCTCATTATGCAAATTTATTTTAGTCTGTATAAAATTATTGTTAGAAAACTTCTGGTCAAATTATTTTGAAATATCATAGCTGGTGCTAATTGTAACTACTGCATGTGCATGCTAGTTTAATAAATTATGTTGCATCATTTAACAAGAATTAAGTTTCAAGAGAAAAAGACATAAACAGTTGTATAAAGACTTGCATTGTATATTTTTATAAGCACTAGCCACACACACAAAAAAAACACACTCTCTTTCTGTATTTCCATCAGTAATGGAAGGTAATTCAGTACTCAAGGACTGTACTGAAGTCCAAATAAAATAAAACAATTTTGTACACTAAAGTCCATGACACCTGATAACAAAGCTGTGCAACATTTCAGGGATAAATATTTTACATTTTACTGCACTGTATGTATTATTCGGCTATAATTTAAAAATCAAAATCTATGCATTAATGTATAAAATACAATAAAATACATACATTCAATGTCCTTAGTAAAAGTGATGCATTGTTTTAAATTAAAGACTGCTATGGATGTAGATTGTTATATATCAAAATACCAACAGTGTATAAAATGGCTGAAATTTATAAATTGCTAAATAATGCATCATAATTATTAACTCAATAATATAACACAAAACAATATCACAGGATGGATGTTTTTCTGAATTAAACGATGCTTTCTGTGCATATTTATTTACTTTCATGTAATCACTTGAGTTTTACTTGCGATGGAGCATCTTTACACTGTGATAGTACTACTTTTAATTAAGTATCTGGTTACTTCCTCCATGTCTTGTTTCTACCCTTCTCTCCTCCTCTTTCACACACTGAAACCACACCAGATACAAAGGCATGAAAAGGTATGTTAAAGTAGATATAAAGAGCGGTGGAAATTGGGACCAAACAAAGAAAATAAGCTAAGAAAAGAGTTACGACTGCTGAGACTGAACTCACACACTCTCAGACTCACACACACACAGTGAGGAGCAGCTGTTGGTGGGAGTGTGCCAGTGTGTGTCATTACATGTTTTCCTGTGGCATTCATACATAGTTTCTCTATTCAGCAGGAAAGCCCAGCTCTCAACACCAGACAGAGGCAGCTAATACCCCTGTCTATCAGAGCCGCTCACAGAGCAAGTGATTGGAGATGACAAACGAGGCAGTAAGACAGGTCAAGCAGCTATAAGCTATAAGGCAGCAGCGGCAGCAGAGGGGTGTAAAGGGGGAGTGGAGGCGGGAACAAAAAAAAAAGGTATCTAAGTGCCAACAGGGAGGAGTGTGTTTGTGTGTTTGTGCGTGTTCCTGCTGCATATTTGTTAATCATACCATGAGGGTCTCTGGGGGTCTGACGCCACACTTGTCTGTCAGTCTGAAAGAGAGTGAAGTTTGTTTCCGGCTCTCCGGATTCACTTCCAACACCAGCTCTGTCCCCTCCATGAGAGTTTCTGTCACTCAGGCTTACACACTGGAATCCAAGAGAGAAAGAGTGAGAGACCTCTTGTGTGCAGCAGGAACCACAAAATCCCCCATTTTTAACCCCAAACAATCTGCCAGGCAGCAAGTGGGTGTGTGTGTGTGTGTGTGTGTGTGTGTGTGTGTGTGTGTGTGTGTGTGTGTGTGGGTGTGTGTGTGTATATGTGTGTGTCAGGCAAAAACACAATAGACAAGCTCAAACAGAGATCG
>JAQNCA010000024.1:2407737-2429188 GCA_029783725.1 Acanthurus tractus
ATTATCAATGGTAATGACAGGAAATGCCTGTGTTGTAACTACATGCCTATCTTGCAATTTTCCATGATTGGATAAGCTGCAATTTCTTGCAGCTTGTCCAGTCACATTTTTAAGGGTTTAATTCAGCTCCTGCGCTTGTATCAACCATTACAGCTGATGCTGAACCTTTTTTCATTTTTAGAAGAAGTGATGCATTTATAATATTTGAAGATAGATATTACATTTTCTCATTAAATTGTCTAATCTGCATGTTTCCTATGTTACTGAGAGATGTGTGGTTTAAATATCAGATTCACTTTCTACAAACACACGTTTCTCAAAAATATAATCTGTTTAACTACAAGCTGAGCCAGGATATTAAACTCATTAAACTGCATTTGCACAGAGATGCATCATAATTAAACAAAACAGTCAAAAATGAATATTACTATTGGGAAAAAATGGCAATTCCTAACATTAGTGAAAAAAAGTGCTACAGTTGTTTGTCCAGCTTGGAAAAAAACACATCTGTTTTTAAGATTACGATATGTAAAACTAACAGTATATGTCTTACATGTTTTCTGACAAAATAGACAAACCCTGAAAACTGTCACTCATTTTTAAATGTGAAAAAAGACTGTAAATACAAGAAACAAAAACATATTTTATTTCAGTCATACTAAAGATGTGAACATTTAAAGCTAAAACACAACATTGACATAAATACAAAGGGGCCGATAACAAACATGTCAGCCAATGTATCCAACAAGCTGTTGGAGCTGTTCGTTATTCTTCACAACATCTGGCAAAGAGAGCAGCGTCTGTGTGGAGAAAGTGCTCATTAAACACAGTATTCACTTTAAACCAAAGATGAAAGAGGGTACAAAATATGAAAAGCATTTCTCACCTCTCTGACTTTATTGATCATGTTGTTTAACAACTGAAGCTCATTCTCACTTTTCTGCTGGTTGGTCTGGTGAATAATTTGCTGCGTGACAACATTTTTAAGACAGTTCTTTAGCTTTTTAATTACTTTTTAAGAGAATTCACATGAAGACAAAGATGCTGGTGTGAACACAGTAGTGTCTCTTACCATTTCAAGCGGATACTTACATGTCTTTTTGCTCTATCAAGAAGTTTCGCTCGGGCCTGCTCCACCTCTTGAAGACTCAACTTCAGTCTCTCCACCTACAAATAAAATTAAAGAGACCCATGTTAGAAAAAATGAGTATAAAACCTGAAGTGTTAGCTCAATAACATCTTTAAAGTATTATAATAAATATAATGTATTGTTCTCACTGTATAAGTGGAAGGGTCGTACCTCTTTCAATAACTGGATCTTTTCTTCCATGAAATGTGCTGCAGGAGCTGATTGGCCTCCAGCTTTTCTCAGCTCCCCTCGCATGAACTGGCACTCCACTTTCGACTGCTGAAGAGAGCGACGTAGCTCGGCCAGCTCCTTCCGCAATTCCTGTTTAAATTGACCCGTTATATAAGTAAATTAACAAAAAAATAATAATAATAGTAATAAAAAAAAAATGTAGTCAACTGTACTCTAAGTATTTTTACTGTATAAATGGATTTTGTGCCTTACCGTGCTGTCAGTCTTGTGCTTATTCAGAATTTCCTGGGTTTCTTGTAAATCAGACATCAACATGGTCATAGTTTTCTCATCCTGTGTGAAGAAAAACTGCTTTTCACTGCTTTTCTCGGCTTATTTTGTTGCAGGTAAGTCAGCACAGAGAAGATGTACTATAGTTCTTACCTGAGCTTTCTGCTGCAGAGCTTGAGTTCCTCTCTCAACCAGGCTGTTCAGACGGCTGAGCTGATGCTTTAGCTCCAACACCTCAGTCTGATGTCTGCTGTTTGCAGCCTGCTGCTCCACCTGCAGGCCACAGCTGGAACAACACATTCAATAAAGTTGGACAAGGACTACACACACTACCATTAAGTTTATATGGAGCTTGTATGAATGATGCTCTTTCATAACCATAAATTCAGTTTGTCAAATGTAAAAGAAAACTGTTCAACTCCAACTGTTCATTCCATTCAGGTGCAAGCTGCAACCGATATTGAGAATAAATATACTGGTGCAATTTATTAAACAAATGTTTCCATTTACTACCAAACCTTTGATAAAGGCCCTGTGTCAAATCATGTTGTTGTTGTGAACAATTTTACGTGTGTTTATCAAGCAAAAATGACCAAACGTTTGCATGTTCCAGTTCCCCAGTACTAAGAATTTCCTTTTTTTCTGTTATATTTCTATTTTGTTGTAAATTTCATATCTGGGTTGTGTACTGTCGATCAGGAAAAAAACAACAGGACAAAAGGCCTCAGCGTGGGCTTCTGAAACGTAAGTGTTTTTTTCTTTGTTATTCTCTAACATTTTATGAGCAAAGCTTTTAATCAATAAATCTAAAAAATAAAAAGACAAACTTATTCAAAAATAATTTAAAACAATGGTGAGGTGCAGCCTCAAACTTAAAAGGAAAAATCTAAAAGTCTTCCATATTAGAAAAGGCTGCTTTTTTTTCCAATAACATACACATTTTTATCACTTACATGGTGCTGTTCAGTTCCTCCAACTGTGCATCTTTATGTTGCTGCAACAGCTTCACAGTGCTTATGAGCTCTGTAACTGTGCTGTCCAGGCCAGCAAACAGATCTGCCACACTGCTCTCTTGGTCCTCGTTAGGCTCAAACTGCACTGCACTCAGACTCTTTTTGGGAGTGACGGCTGAAATGCGAGTGAAGGCACTTGTTTCGCTGAACAATGCTTCACACTGTGGCTCGGGCACATCTGAGAGGATTTAAGAGTCAGTGACAACAACTTGAATTTTCCATTCCCAAAGTCATTTGATGACATGAAAGTGCTTTCTGAACTTAATCTGAGGTGTGCATTGTTCGTTTTTACATAAAATACAGGCAATTATGGTACTTTTTAAAAAATTACAGAGTCGAGTACATCATGTTCTTATCATAAAAAAGATACATTGAAAATAAACAACATCAATGAGTAAAGAAAAATACAATAACTGCAAACAAAAAAAAAGGCAATAAGAATAATATAACACATTAACATAAAACTCGCAAAGTTATCCCAAATTTAAAAAGACAGGCCAAGAATAGAAGCCTGTTATGGTATCTAAACATACTTGTCTAAATATAGACAAGCTGTCTCAACATATTTCTTGTGCTACACTTTGGGAACTTGTGCAAGAAAAATACAAAGCTCTGACCAAACAAAGTCTGTAAAAAGTTTTATATTTATCTCCCACAAGGAGAGAGCCAGCTGCAATTAGCAGTCTCAAACAAAACTTAGTAGTCTTACAGCTTTTACATTTCTGAGAAAGCAACACATGTAGGTGAGCTGCGGTACCTGGTTCAGGAGGTGTCCCTGTGTCGCCATCTTCCTCCTTCTCAGTAGTTAATGCAACCATGATGCTGTCGACAAAGGAGCTGGAGGGGTGCCGGCGCTCCACGCTGTGGACTGGTTGAGATTCTTTAACATTTGATGGTTCTAATTTCTGAAAAG
Organism: Acanthurus tractus; assembly: GCA_029783725.1. Taxonomy (NCBI): domain Eukaryota; kingdom Metazoa; phylum Chordata; class Actinopteri; order Acanthuriformes; family Acanthuridae; genus Acanthurus; species Acanthurus tractus. The sequence goes on from JAQNCA010000024.1 coordinate 2,411,255, forward strand.
TAAGACGTACAAGGTTGACTGAAAAGCCTTTTTTTTTTTTTTTAAGTGTCCCATCTTTTATTTTGTCTCAACACCTCACACACTCATAAGTTTTACTGGAACACAGATTGACACTGGTGAAATTCAGCTGCTATTCTGCTCCTAGAAGCTATTAGTTGTTACCTGGTTATTGAGGGCTGCGTGTAGTTCATTGGTCAGTCCGCGTAGTGTGTGATGCAGTAAAGTGATTTCAGTGACTGCCTGTCCCAGTTTCTCTTCGAGCTCCAGCTGCGTTGCACTGGCTTTGGACCTTGCGGTTTCCAGCTCTTCCTGCAAACTCCTGTTCTCAAGTCTACATCACACATACACAGACGGACAATTCATCATTTAGTACAAATATAAAAACACCGTTAACAAAAGAGTCTCATAAGTTTAGCATCAGATAAGCTGAGGTTTAAAGAAAGCTGCATACACACAGACTGAAGTTGATTAAATATGTTGTAAAGTCACTGCAGATATGACGTGTTTCCTTTTGTTTCATATTATCTGCTACCTTCACTTATGTAATCAAAAAGCGTTTACATTTATTAACATTTCATTTACAAATATGATGAAAGGCATCAAACACAATATAAAGTTGTTGACAAATTAAAAACAGCAGATGATGAAAAAATGCTAAAGTAATCAAGTCGGACACCATTGGTGATACCAACGCGACAAATGTCATCTGCAAAACCTAATCAACATTTCTCACCAGCACATGGATATAATACCAGCACATTAATCAGTTTTCAGCTTTAATTATAGCATATGTAAAGAGATAATAATAATGGTAGTAGTAGTGCTAATCAATACATTGGTGATATCAACTTTAACTTACTGAAGCTGGCTGAGTTCTCCTTTCAGGTCCTCACACTGGATGTTTCTCTCCCGCAGCCCCTGCAGGTTGGCCCTCAGCATACTCTCACTTTCAGCCATCTGCTCCCTTGCCAACTCATTCTCCATCTGCAAGAACTGACACAAACACACAGACAACAAGTAAATGAAACTGAAAATCCGTAGTAAAACAGAGACCTTTCCCATGATGACAGTGCTCTTGCCGTATGAATGAAAAGGTTTTGATTTGGAGGGGGAGAAATAACAGCCAGTTGTATTCAGAATCTTTTAAATATACAAATATACTTACAATAAACACCCAAATTCATTAGTGTGGGGAAAGAGAATTAGTTTGCCATGTTGGCCTGTAGCACAAGCATATAAGAAGGGAGAACCTGACTACATGCAGAGGTGGTCAATAACCTTTATTGAGGTCAGGTTAGTGGCTTCAATCTTCTCAGACAAGAGGGTCTAAATCACAGAAAACGCGTATTTAATCTCAAAACTAACCTCGTTCATCTCCCGGACACCACTGAGCTGTGTGCAAACATCCTGGAGCCGCTGAATCTCCATGATCTGGGATTGTGAGACGGACTGCAGCTGACTGAGCTGCTCCTCACTCTGAGCCAGAGCCTGAGTTAAATCACTTACATAACGATCTGACTGACCCAGTGACGTTTCCAACCTGGACACAGACAAAACACACAGGCAGTGGCATTGACGGCAGTGTTTCATGTAGCTTTTTGGATGTGTGGCATGGTGTTTGTTTTGCACTCAGACAACACCGTTTTCTATTTTACCCATTTTTCTGTCATTAAGTTAGTAGTTTAAACTCTTAATAGAAATACTTGTTTCTTCATTATACTGAATATGGAAATAAAGAGAAGTTAAGGTATTTAGAGAAGTAAAACTTAAAAACAATGATTTTCTCAATTATGTCATGTCATTTTACTCACTTTCATTGTGATCCAACCTTAAATTGATTGTTACCTTGATTTCTAAAGTCTAAAGTCACATTCTTAATGAGTAGATAACTGTCACTACTTACTCATTTGCTCTGTCCTTGGCTAGTTGAATGTCCTTCCATGACTGCTGCAATCTGAAACAACAAATTTGATGCTGTAATATAATGACAGAATTTTTGCTTCTTCAATTTTATACAAGACATTAATGTTTCAATAGCATATTGTTTCCTTTTTCTTATCTTCCTGAGCATATATGTTGTTGGGGTCTTACCTTGTGGTCTCAGCAGCGAGTGCTTGCTCCAGGAAGGTGTAGGAGGCCAAAGTGGAAGAAACAGTGGCAGACAGCTCTGTCACCTTCCTCTCCAGCTGACCCCTTTCCTCCTCTCTTTCTGTCAGCTTCTGACGCAGCACACCCATCTCTGACATGAAAAGAAAGAAATGTTGATTTTATAGGATGCTTAAGAAGAAAACCACACTGACTGTTTATACAACTGTTTGAAACTAAAAGGAGTAAATAGAGGGAGAGAAATGACAGACGGAAGTTAAAAGTTAATCATTTTTTACCTGAGGTCAGAATTGTCACCTGAAGATTTAAATCACCAATTTGTTCTCTGGCAGTTTGGAGATTCAAATTGGTTTGGTTCCACTCTTCTTCGATCTGTTCAGTGCAAATTCAAATAAAAAACAGTGAATCATCTTTATAATATGCAGCCAAGGCAACAAGTGTCACAGTTAAATAACAGACCTGCTCTCTCTCCTCGACAGCTTGGTCTCTTGCAGACAGGTGCTCGTCCCTCTCTCTCAAAGCAGCAGCTGCCTTCTCATTCAGCTTCAGGAGCATGGGAGCAGTTTTCTGCAGAAGGCCTCTAATTGTGCAGAGCTATGACCGTAAAAGATGACCGTACAAAAGCATTATGAGCAATATTACATAACAGCAGAATACACACAAAGGTATTGTTGTGTTATTATTAAGTTGTGATCAAATGGCTCTAGAGGTTTCGCAGAACATTGGACAAATCAATTAATAGATGGTGAAAACCACAGGTCGCTGCTGTCTCAGACTGATCACTCATCTGTTCTTTTGGTATTAATAAAGCAGTTGCAGTGCATCTACAGCAGATGTGCTGCTGGAGACACTAGGTAGTTATTATTGTTGATGAGTCATGGCTGTTGTATGACTTTAATACTGTTCAGTGTGGGTCGTCAAAGCAGCAGATATGCAGCAAGAGGCAGAAAGAAACACAGCAGTACATCCTAATGTTCAACTACAATCAGCTGTGTTGAAACACTTTGGCAGAGGAAACCATGTTTTAACAATGATTTTCTCATTTATGTCGTGTTAAATAAACAGAAGTTAGAATTTTTAGAGAATTAAAGAGTCTTGCTGTGTATGCATCAATATCTCCGGTCCAGACAAGCTTGTTGAGGCTTTAGTCCAATTAGATTCTGGCTAATTTGTAAAAAAGTCTCTTAGAGCCAATTGAGAACACTGCTTATTAACCTACCCACAACCTGATCCCAAACCCATTACTTTCCATTTACTGGTTGCATCGTGACCTTTTTGACAAGAATTGCTAACTGTTATCAAGCTAAAAAAATAAAAAGATAGATCTACCACAACAAATCAACCACTCACCAATATTTTTGGGAGAGATCAAAGTTCAATTAACAAGAAAGAGCTAAAAAACTAAACACAGTTGTTGCTGTTATACTTTGTAAAGTCTGATTCAGATCTTTTATGCTTATATTTTCTGTGGCATCCCGCAGTTGGCGACTGCTGAGAATTGTTACTGCCCTCTTTTTAATCTCTTCTAAAAAGACTTATCAAACGTACTTCTTTCATCAAACTGGACTGTTCCTCCATGGTTGTGGACAAAACCTCAGAGGCAGAATTCAATGTGTCGTTGTACGCCTGGTTTAGTGCAACCTGCATCGACAGAGAATGAAGAGAAATTTAACATGTTTTGATGGCTGTTATTCCGAATAAATTAAAAAGACCTTTTATGATTTTTCCCCCTGCTCTTGGTTACCTGTTCTGGGTAAGTCTGGGCTAAGGCAGCTAAAAGTTCTTGCTGAGACCCCACATTCCTCTCCAGCTCCGATATTTCTTTGGAACAGTGTGTCCTCAGCTGTTCCATGGCACAGAAGGCCTTGAAATAGACAATCAGACACACAAACTTATTGACACATCAAAGTTTAAATCAATGTGAATGTTCCTCACAAAATGGAAAACTGTTATGTTCAAATTTTTTTTCTTATTTATTTTTATGTGTAGAAATGCCTTACTTTTCTTCTCACTCAATATTAGCATCCGAGGTACTTAATTATTTTATCTTATCTTTCCACAACAAATGCATGACAAAAGTAAATCCCTGATTTGTAGAAATACTGGCTTCTTTCACAAAAAATAAAAACAAATTTCTCTTGCAACCTGCAATAGAGCCTCTTAAATAATAATTAAAAGCCATGTCCTTGAAACAAAACATACAACGAACTATGAAGTTCACATTAACAATAAAGTGATCCGTCACTTACTGCCTCCTTAGCTGTAAAGGCTTCCTCCATCTGTACCCTCATGTCTTCTTTTTGGTGAAGAGCATCTTTGACCTTCTGCATCATTGACGACTGCGTTGCCTTTGTTTTCTCAAATAAAGACTTCAGCTGACCGTACTAAGCAACAGATGGGAAATACACATCAACTAACACTAACACAAAATAATTTCTCAAAAGCATGCAGCTTATGTCAGATCATGGTAAAGACATGAAAGACATGTTTACATACATGTAAAACGAGGTTTTGATGATCGTCTCTGACGGTGTCTCCAATTTTCTTCATGTTAGAAAGAGCAGCATCTGTGTCGCAGCTTAAAGAAGTCTGTTTGAACAAACAGATACACTTCACTCTTACTTAAGCACATAATGCCTCTTAATTTATGAACAAGTGAACAAAGTCCATAAACCATGCCATGCTGTCATTGTGGCTTACCACTGAGACTCTCATGTCCTGCATACAGTGGATAAGGTTCTGTAGGGAGCTTCCATCCAGCTCTAATTCGCCGATCCTATTTAGAGCCTCCAAATACAGATTTTTGTACACTGTGGTCTACATAAACCAAAAACAAACATTCCACTGTAAATAGAAATTGTGGTCTCTGTGAGAAATCAACAAACTGATGAAATAAAAGAAACTCTGGCCGACATTTGAGAGAAAGAATTAAATTTACAGGATTACAAACTTTGAACATCTGAAACTTTGCACGTCTGAATGTGACGTTACCTGACTGAGTTCAGTGTGGTCTGTCTGCACAAGTTTCTCCCTTAGGTCTGAAGGCGCGGGGCCTGCCTGAGGACATCCATGAGTCCTGGCCGTAGCCAGTTGCTGCACCAGAGCTTCCACCATGATCATGCTAGACATTAACCTCTGCTCCAGCTCTTGTCTGGGGAGACCCTCTAGGGTGCCTGGAGGTACACTGAATGTATGTCAACAGAAAGAAACAGTGAGAGGCAGACATGGAAAACAAAGACAGCTAGATTCATAATCACAAATCCAAATAACTAATACAGAAGTAACATCACTTACTTCCACAAGAGCGGGTCAGTAAAGGTGCAAGAGTCAACAACAGAGAAATCCCTCTTTCTCTCAAACTGACCAGATGTATTGATGCTGTGGTCTACCCCTTTGATAGGAGTTGTGCCGACACAAACTGTGTGGGTTTCAACAGGAGTAGCTTGTGCTGCCGGGACAGTGACAGCAGGAGGAGACAGAAAAGGAGCAGGGACAGCAGGAGGACCCATTTTTCCTGAAGCTAAGAAGAGGAATTCTGCCATCTGCCGAAGCTGCTGTTGAAGGGGACCATCTGGAAACAAGGGGAGAACTGGCTTCTCCACTTCAGGCTTCTCCACTGCACAAGGCTTCACAACTACATCCTCAACTGGCTCAGTGACTGCAACTGGCAGGGCCTTGCAACCTACTGCTGTTGAGTTTAAGAGAGGACGGGGCATGGGGCTCCCCAGATTATCTTCCCAAAACACATTGGGATCAACATTTAAAGGACCCACCAAGCTCTTTTCAACCTCAAGAGCATAATCATCAGCCAGAAACTGGTCCACGCTAAGACCTTTATGAGCCTTAAATACTGATTGAGACGCTCTCCTTACAGCGGGGCTGAGGAGTCCAAGCTGCAATGCTGACGCTACTGTGTGACACTCTGACAGCACTTTCAAAACATCTGAGAGGCTTTCTGCACAAGGTTTTTCTGCAGAGTTACAAAGAACAGGTCCGTTTCCAGATGAGCCTATGGCACTGTCTTTTGCCTCACTGGATTCATGAGGTCCACTGTTGAAGTGCACTTGCGAAATATGTTCCAAATGCTCTTTCACAGGACTAGGATTCTCTGGTGAGGCAGCAAGACGGCTGCAGTCAGTAGATTCAGCTCTACAAGCTGAAGGTGATGCGCTTTCAGCAGGATGTGAGTCCTTTTCTGATATTTGTTGCATTTCAAGGTTATCAGATTTACCCTCCAATCCATCCTTTAGAGACATGTCACTCTGTAAACATGTACTGACAGATGGTGGGTCAGTCGCTATCTCGAGTTTGTTTTCTACATGGCTGTTTGGTAGTTCAAAGTTATCTTGACTATGATCCTGTTTAACAGATGTAGGTTCACTGTTGTCATCTGGGGGCTGGCTTGTCACAGCCTGATCATCAGGCGGAAGGCAAGTGTTCTGAGATAATCCGGTGCCATTTGATTCTGCAATCTCGCTGCTGACACTGGTGAATGAGCAAAATACAATACCCTCATCTCTGCCAGTGTGGCTATGAGGTACCGCCACGCTCATCTGTTTAACCTCTACTACAGCATCAGGGCTGAATGGTAATGGTTCTTGGGTAATGTTGAGGTTGTCACTAGTGGTTGTTAGATAACTTTCAGCATTACAGTATGGGTGATCTAAATGACCATTGCTGTTTGGCACATCTTGGTCACTAGCTAATATGTTTGGATCAAGACCATAATTGTGTGACTCACTGCTGACTGCAGTTTGGTCAGCTGGTAGAGGAACAGTCTCATCTGTGAGTTTGGTGCTATCCAAAATCTGAATTTCACCTCCAGAGCAGTTAAAAGATTTGAAGGTTAGATGATGGAGTCCATCAGTAGACATTTCAGAACCACTTGTGGTTTCAGAGAAAGTGGCATTGACACAAATACCATTTTCACTGCTACAGTAGGGATGATCTGCATGTTCTACTTGACATAATGGGTCACAAGCAGAGAGATCTGTTAAATTCACACTATTGTCTTGTAAAGACACACCAAGCTGCGCCTTAGGAAGTGGAATAGTCTCATCTTGTGTTGTGGTGACATCAGAAACTTCTACCTCACCCCCATCACAGACAAAGGATTTCCAAGTGACATTTTCCTTTCCACAGAAGTCATGCTGAAAATCTTGTGCTTTATGATCAAAGTCTCCAGAGGGCAGTATGATATCTGAGATTTCACAAGAACATGCTGGGTTGATTTCAGCCAATAAGGAATCTTTTATCTCAGGATTGTTATAGGGGTGTTCTATGTGGTCACTGCATGACTGAACTATCATACTGTCAGAGATGACTGTGTCTTCCGTTTCATGAGTGTCTGTCATAGCCTGATCCTTGGACAAAATAATACTCTCTTCAACACACACTGAAGAGTTAGCTATCTCGACCTCCCCACCAGGACACACAAAGGATTTGAATGTTACTTCTCCAAGTTCACAGACTATACCGGTAGCTGTCACCTCAATATTGGAAGCTGTGGTTTGTATATTTTTGGTTGATTGAGGGGACAGTAACTGGGGCTCTGGTTCACAGAGAGAATCAGCATCCTGTTGTTGAGAATAAATAGAAGGTAAGTCTCAAGGAAATTCTCAAAGAAAACAATAGGAGCAATATAACTATTAGTATATTCAACCAACCTTTGTTTTTTTCACAAAATCAGCATTGTGCTGAGATTTTGATTTGAGTCTTGATGATGGAGTTGACAAATGCAGAATTTCATTCTCCAGACTTCTCAGTGGGGTACGTGTTTCACATCTGCTTGAAGGCTACATCCACAGGAATCAAACAAAATATTATTAGGACATTTAGTCAAAGTTTTAGACCATTTACTGCGCACAACAGAGTTGAAATGGCTTACCAAGCCTTCCCCACTGGAACTTGACTTCCAAGAAGACATTGCTGTGGAATGATAGGAAGCTTCTTGAGCAACTGCAAATGAAACATTTGTTGTTTGGAAAAAATAAAAAAACTAGAGTGATTGTTGGGCATCAACGTAAAAAAGAAAGTTTCTTAAAAGTGGTCATGTTTATTAGCTCGCTAAGAAGGTGGTATTAACGTTACGTTATGTAGTTACTGAGTTAGTTACTTGCAGTTAGCTAGAAGGTTTGTTAGCAAATGTGCAGGAGCTAGAGATGTACCAAACCTAACTTTGATATATTAGGTAACACTTAACGTTAACTATGTGCGGCTAAAAATAATGTTAGCAAGAACGTGGAGTACTTAACATCTTGTTTAGGAAAACGTCAAGGCGGTTGGCTAACATCAGTTACGTTAACCCGAGTTAGTTTTAAAATTACATACAATTTACAGCGACTGAACATTACAACGAAGCAAACTAGGGACTTTGCGAGGTCTACCTTAAAAAGCTCTCTTACCTTCCAAGTATTTCCAGGGACTTTTAACGAAAAGTTACAAAAATGAAGGAAAGCAGAGTAAATAAACCCAGCGTTTCGCTGCCGTCAACCGCGTTTCATTCAAAACACAAATGTCAGCCCTGCTATTGGCCCGTTTTTCTTCTTCGGTTGATTTGTGAAACACTGCGTGGACGTTCCTACACGTGTTTTACACATTACCGCCCCCAACAGGAAATGTCGTTATTGCGTTCTATTAGTTTTTGTTGCTACTAAGAAACGAAAACCTTTTTTTTCCAGTGTTGCCTCTAATGTAACTAAGAGCATATTCACATAGAAAGAAAAAACTTGTTTGCCCATTATATGAGCATATTTTTTCTTCCTTATGACTTTTACCTCCACTTAATGTGTCTCATATCACTTACATCTTTAATCAAGAAGTTTTTAAATCAAGTTCCCTCCTTTTTCCACCTTTATCCACCTTTTTCTGATTATTTTGGTCACTTAACGTGGCAATCTGACAACATCATAATTTGATTTTTTTCCACAGAAAGCCTATTTTCCCCTACTGGCATAGGGCAATTTAGTAATCCTACATTAAGAAAAAGATGTGATGGTAAAAAATAATACAACAGTCACTTTTAAACATATCCGTTGAATACAACATTTGTAATATTGCAATAACAACTGCAACAGATGGTAAACTCACAAACATTTCACTAAATCATGATGATAAATAGGACTAGTGGCTAAACCTTTTATACTTTAATACAAGACCAAGATATACAAATGAAATTGTTTCTGTCTCTTACTTCTTGCGCCTTCCTCTTGATAAAAGAGCACATAAACAAGAACAAAAAACTTAAAAAGCATTTTTGTTTCAAAATACTTTTTATTAAGTCTGCTTATACAGAATTAAATGCGCCTTGTCTTTCATACGTCTGGTTTAGTAAAAGCCTAGCACTGCTGATCTAAGTAGCACTTGACATTCTCCAGTTCTGTTTTTCTTGAGAGATGAAACAAAGTGTTTCTAGCTCTGAGTATTTTCAGAGAGGGTTTGTCAGATTGAGGAAATGTGTTCCTCAACAGGTCGGACCTGCAGTACTTCAGCAAAACCTTTTCCAAACCAGCAGGTGATGTCAGCCGTGTCCAGGGTAAAAAAGAAGAGTCGGTCTCTGCAGCGTGTCCTCCTGTAGACTGACCGTGGATCTGCAGACAGCACTCCTCTGATGGTTGCGACAGCTTCCTCTGGACTGCGCAGAAACTTGAACCTGGGTCTGTCACTTTCAGAGGGTCCTTTGTGATATATGGAAGCTCTCTGTTATCATGTTTAATGCTTTCACAACAGCACCCTCTTGTGGAGAAGGGTACTACAATACCCTTTACTGACGGGCTTAATAATGCTGTCTACTTTAACTTACCTGACAGGTGTGTGGGAAGAAATTCTGCTAACTCCCTCTGAGCATGAGGGGTGAAGCGCACCTCCAGACTGCCAACAGGAGGCTCTCTGATCCAGCTGGCGATGGTGGTGTAATCCTTCTCTCCGTAACAAGGTTGGTCCACTGTTGACTCTGGTAGTTTGGCTTTAGGAGAGTCTGAAACATGATCCTCACTCTCCCAACTCACCTTACAAAGGTCATTTTGGGTCACATAAGCTTTGGCATCCTCAAGCACACTGTGGAGGTCTGTGGGAAGGAGGAACCGAGCACCGGCTCTGGATGAATCAGCTTCGTATGCGTCCTCAGATGCATCTCTTGAGAGAAGACTCTCAGGTTCATTATTTTCATCAGTTCTTTCGCATTTTAGATATGATGAAACATCTGTTTCTGAGTCTTTACTGAGGTTACATGTATCTGTCGCCTCATCAAGGGACACAGTAGTTGCCTGTGGTTGGGGTGTGTTTGGATCATAAGGCTCAGAGTCCATGATGATCCTTGTGTGGGGGGAGTCGTACTCTGGGATGTAGGGTTTGATGTCCAGGACTGGGGTGCCAGCGATCATGTCAATGTTTGACAGATGTATTGTGTCACCTAGAAGATGTAAAAACTAAACATTTTAATTTCTAGTTCATTTCATTTAACTGCAATAACAACAAAATCTTACATAGACTATCTTTGAGAGTGTTGTGATGTGCTTACATTCTGCTAAATCTGTCCAGACAAAAAAACAACAAGCCTAAATGATCAGTTTAAAACATGTTGTGTAAATGACACTCACCTACAATTTTATCAAGTTTAGCCAAAGTTAAGCCCAAGGCATTTGGTCGGTGCGGACTGCGTGTCGAATACACACCAACTCTCTGACCATTGAGTCTAGGAGGTTTCACTTTGGCTTTGTAACTCAGATGCCCATTTTTGTGAAAGAGAAATATGATCCTGCAAAGACAAAACATGGGAAAATCACAGATGACAATAAATTAACTGTGGACACCTAAAGTCTGCATGTGAGCAGAGAAAGTTTTAGACTTTCTGTAAAATGGGAAAATGTCTGTAGTCTGCAGGCTCTTGTCTCACATGGCTTCACAAGAACATCTACTTAAAGCAAGGAACATTCAGCAACAGACTTGAATGTCTCAATAAACATGTATTTAAAGAAATTCTAAACCATTCTTCCCTGTAATTACATTAGAGAATTTAATGTTTTTTAGCTCTAAGATATTGAACACACAGCACTAAAGCAAGGTGATTACAACAATGTTTTCTCTTTTGAGTTGTCAGAGAGAAAAAACAAATGCTACAATTTTGGTAAACAGCATCTTTTTTGTTTTTGCTGTGCAAAATTATATTTGACACCAGGGGGCCAGTTTTACACCGGAGAAGTACTTAACTTTCTGAAATAACATATGTTTGCAAAATCATAGATTCTGGATTTTTGCATTAGTGAAGGAGTAGATTTAACTTTTAGGATTAAAATAAGACATTAGGGTGCCTCTGTGAAATAACCACATCAGCAAGACATTATCAGACAACATTTGGAGGCATTCCTTAAGCATAAATATGCAGCTGTGTTTAACCTACCAGACATGGGAATAGTGCTCCAGACCCACCAGAGCATGATCTGGGTTATTGAAGACACTCTGGTGGATTTGCAGTTCTGCCCTCGAGGGGCCACAAATGGTTGGCTGTCTGGGGGTCCCGTTCTTCAGAGAGAAACAGGAACTAATGTAACCAATCGGGAAAGTGTGGATTTTTCCTAGAACATTACAGTTAGTTAACATTATTTCAGCTCAAAACATTTGCAATACATAAACACAGACTGACCTCACTGTACACATGAAATATAGCAAACAGTACCCCGCACATTAATTCATTCATGTGTCCCACTGTCATTTCTGCTTAGCTCCAGGAAGTCCACATCAAGGGGGTTTTAATTTTATTTTACTATTTACATATAAAAAATATCTAATCAGTAATATTTATGTTTATTCATATACATTTATAATTATTTTACTGCTTTCTTGCGTTTAGATAACTGCAAATGTACTATTTTGTTTATGAGATGATTAGCCAGACATAACAAGCAATGTGAAGATGTCACATTGGACTATCATTAACTAGTTAGGTTTTATTGACTAAATTAATAATGACTTAAGTTAAAAAAAATAACTGCTTTATAAACAGACAATGGAACATTATTGATTTAATTTTGTATAATACCTACAAAAAATTTATGAACAAAGTTTTATCTTATCTTACAGGATATGACGTGATCAGAAGCATAGCCTTCAGCACAGTGTGGATGTTCATTCTGAGTTAAGTCTGAAAACAATCTGCCTTGTTTTCATGAATGTTGTGGGTGATTTTAATAGTTGCTAACGGTAAATCTCACCTTGCTCTAGTGCAGCCTGTGGTGATGCTGGTGCAGGCGGTGCTGGTGTCTGGTCTCTTTCAGGTCCACAGAGTCCAATCTTTGACACAGCAGACTGAATGGATGTCATGTGCTTGCGGTGAGCTCTGGCTGCAGTGTCCAACATCTGCCTGTTAAAGAAGGGCAGACACGAGTACAGACCATGTGAAAAGAAATACAAATAAGATGTGGTAAAAGGCATTTCTAAACAGACAAGCAAAAATGTAACACGGTAAAGTAAAAGTATGATTGTAATGAAGTAAAACATCTAAGGAAGACGACAGACTAAACATTTACGATGACCACATCCAGAGAAAAAGGATACGACCGCTCCAAAGGTCAGTGTTAACGTTAATTCATACCTCCACCTGTCGTAAACATACCTCAAATTCTTGATTTCTTTTCTCATCACAGAAACCTGCTGGTTTAGTTTATTAATGTGCTCGCCGCAGGAGTCACACAAAGGAGCCATCTTACTGATTAAAAAGATGACCAAAAAAAGAGACAGCTGTCAACTAGCTCGCTTTTTAGCTCGCTGGTAAACAGCAACAGACTTCACGATGGGAACATGTGAGAGTTTCCCTACGCGGAAGTTCACGTTGGACTTCCTGTTGATGTGTTTCACGTGACAACGTCTGACTCATCTGAGCGGTGCATCATTTTGTGAATTTCTCACATATCGTACATGCTGTATGTAACGTAAATGTGATAGTAAAACAGTCTTGCATCGCATACATAAACGTAAAATACGTATTAATGTTACAAAAGTCAAAGCAACAATTTGCAGTAGCGCTGCAGGCCAGCAGAGGGCAGCCAAGACTCAAGTCACGCTATATTTTTAAACAAAGCTTTTTATAGCCCACGGATACAAAACCACAATACAGAGTCGAAGGTGACATAAAAATACATTTTCTCAAGTACTGCTCTGTAATTTTTTCTACTCAATATTCACTACATTTCGGAGGAGGATGTTTCTCCATCAATATCAAACTGCTTTGATGAAATATTGTATATCTTTAATATATATTATCACACATAAATTATGTTGTATGATAATTGACTGTAGATGAAGCACTCCAGAAGTGTTTAGAACAGACTCCAGCTCAGCAGCTTCAACATGAAAATGTACCTTAACCTGCAGTGATGGAATTTAAATATGCTTACTATAAATACAAATTTGAGGTACTAGTTCTCAGCGTGAGTGTTACCATTTTGAGCTACTTAATGCCTCTACTGCACTATATCTTAAGGGCAAATATTGTGTTTTACTCCACTTCATTTAGTTACTGGCTACTTTTCAGTTTACCATTATTTGTCGTCTTCCTGTCCGTTGAGAGCCATAAAAGAATTTGGTGAAATTTGATTTCAGGATTTAGAGTGTCACTAAGTTATTTCTTGACACTATGTGTCAAGAAATAACTTATTTTAAATCATGATACTTCTTCCACTGTTGCCTGCATCAATGATAATAAATGAATAAAATGGTGTATGATAAAATTACATCGACAGTGAACATTATGCCAGACAATGAGAAATGTTATTCTTTATATTTTAGATATTTGGTTATTATGCAACTATGACTGCTGGGATTTTTTTGCTGTTCTAGAGTCTTTGTACATTGCAGTTTCTTTTACAGAGGTAAAGGACCTGAGTACTTCTTCCACCCTTAGGTACCACCAGCCAAAACAGGCTGTGAAGTAGAGGCAAGTGTTACACAGGTCTTAACAAACCAGTGACAAATTAAATACAAGTATACCGATATTCAGTTCACAATAATGAAATATATTTTTAATTTCATTGACCAAAGCAGAACTTGTTTATTGTTAGGGTATTTATCAGTTAGAGAATGCCTGACTAATGTTGAACATAATTAGTAGTAGAACCTATTGTTAACACATTTTGTAAGAGAGTAAATAAAATGTATTAACTAACTTTTAAAATACCACTTTAATTTCATTACTGCTTTTATATTTATCAAATTTACATTGTATGTCCACTGATGACAAAGATGTCCAGTCAGATGATTGTAAGCAGTTTATTTCAACAGGTGAAAAACAACTTTTACAAAATTTGATCAAATAAATCAAAATTACAAATACATAATTACTATTGATTAATACAATTTATTTTTAAATAAAAGCAGGCAAAAATTGCTTTTTTTATGCAAAATACAAAATAGAATTCATGAGCTCTGCCATGAAGCACAAACCAAAATAAATAAGCATAGAGGTTTGGTTTGAACTTATACATTTGTCAAATACGCAATGCATATCCTCAACATGTTTGTTCCCTCTTACCAGCAGGCTGCACAGTGACCAGAATAAAACTCAGATACAAACTGTGAATGAAAACGGTGTAGTCTGGTATCTGTGTTTGTGAACTGAGGCAGTATCTGAAATGTGTGCTGCTGAAAATTAAAATGAATTTCCTGGGAAATATTCTTGCGGAGGAGGCGCCGAGGACAGGCTGGAAACTGAGAACACTTTGTTTTGTTCAGGTACGCTGATCGATGGTGTCCCATTCACATCTAAAAAAGATAGAGTTAGTTTAGTGTTTTGACCTTCCAATCAGGCAGTTTTTCATAATTTAGCATTTACAAATCATTTGTTCTTCTAGCAGTCCAAAATTCCTTTTTATTACCTTCATCAGCTCTTTTGTCTTGAGTTAGAGAAATGTCTTGCTCCTCCTCTGGGCCGACGTCCTCAATCAGGACCTGGTCAAGGGTCTCCCTGTCTTGTGACCCTATGTAGAGGGCCTCCACCTGGGAAGGAGCTGCAGGTGGAGCAGGATCTGCAGCTGGGACAGGGGCTTGAGACAGAGCAGGAGCTGGAATAAATTCTGGAGCTGGAGCTAGAGCTGGAGCTGGGGCTGGAGCCAAATCTTTGACAGGGACTGGAGGCACATCTGGATCCTTGGCTGGAGCAGAAGTTGGAGGTGAAAAAAGGGCTGGAGTTGGGTTAGCTGGAGCAGGAGGAGTCAGGGTAGGAGCAAAGAGAGGATTCTGAGCAGATCCAAAGACTGGTAGAGGAACAGGGGCTGCAAGGACAGATGCTGGTTGTGATTCCACAGCTTGTAAGTTGGTGAGAGAGCCTGATGTTTGATCAGGGTTGACTTCAGCGGGCTCAGGCTCCGCTACTACTGCAGAAGCTTCCTGAGGTGCTGCTGCCTCTTCCTGAATGACAGATATCTCTGGCGTGGGTTCAGTCTTCCTGGGCCTCCCTTTCTTCTTTGCGCCACTCCTGTCCCCAGCCCTCGCTCTTTTTCTCTGACTCTCTATCCTGAAAGAGCACAACAACCGAAATCAGCCTCAACAACAGTGGGCATTGATATACGGTCTTTGTTATACTTTTGCAAAGCTAATAGTACAAAGTCCTTGACCTGGATCTGGGCCATCAATAGAAACACCAGAGCAACCTTTGGCTTCCTCTTGCTCCACATTCAGTATAAAGCAGAGTGATAAGCAGCTGATAATGTGTGTTTTCACATTGTAAAGTACAGTGCTCTATAAAGCACGTCTCGTCAATAAAGCCTTACTAAATATTCCAAAGTCATGCTGAAATATCCATTTCTGCTCTACTTTGCAATAAAATATTTTCCTCTCGTGTCACTGCCTTGAAACTTATACAATATGTAGATTTTATCTACATTGCTAAACCTATAATGTTACCAAGTAAAGCCGTAAATGTAGGTCACTGCACTAATACTGACTGTACTTTTCAATAAATTTACCCAAAAACCCACTGGTTAGTTTCCTTCTCCTCTGCCTCGGCCTTCCTTTTCCTGAGAAGATCCCTGTCCCTCAGTCGTCGACGAATCCCTCCTATAAAACAGAAGTTTTATCAGAGAAGAGTTCTGACCAGGCAAGTATAAGAGCAGAGATACAGTATGCAGAGTACTGTTTTTCACAAATGACAGAGACATGTTTTCTTCAAGACCCCGGTGCAAGTCTTTTTTTGAAACTTTTTTTGCTCTCAGGTTTGGAATACAATTCACAAGTAGATTAAACTTGTTTTCTCTTTAATTTTGCTTAAACTATCTCTGTCAGATTGACCTTTAAGGCTTTACTGCCCTGTATGCAAATACATAACTTGCTAACTATTTTTTTAGCATGGAAACACAAGTATTTAATCTGAATATAAAAGAGGAAATATCAAAAGTTAACCTTGGTCCTCGTTCGGGTTTTGGTAATCCGACTCTTGTTTCTCTTGTTGCAACGTCTCCTCCATTCTGAGTCCTGCTATGAATGAAGGCAACTCATTGACAGTGGGCAAGCGCAGAACAGAAGACTGAATAACTTCTGACTGTTTTCTAATCCCACCCCTAAATGAATTATCTGGTTAACCATTACCAGAGTGCTGGAAGAGTTCTTGCAGCTTTGGTCTTATCACATTTGTAAAGCTGGAGGAGTTGGCACAACACTGACAGAGAGAGAAAAAAAGACTGGAGCAAGTAATGTGTGGGCAGTGTGTGATAGGGATAAAATATGTATATGTGGTAAAGGAGGGAATACATCTACAGTATGAGTAGACTTCTTAGACTGAGAGGTGAAGGAAAAATCATTGTGCAAAATTGTTGTTTTTAATACAATAGTGAACAGAATGGAAAAAAGTACTCTGTTTTGCAAGTATGTTCATGCAAGCAGATGATAGTAAAGCTAAAATGTTGCTGTTGCTTAGCAATGGAAGAAGTTTACTTTGACCAAAATTGCCTGATGTTACTGGAAGAAACAAAATAAGCTAGGTAAATAATTAAATTAATTATGAGTATGACGTAATTAAATCAATATACAAAACCCTTACATGCTGGTTTCTGCATTAATATTAACAATAGTTTTGAATCAACAACTAAAAAACATTAATAAATAAATAAATAAATAATAATAATAATAATAATAATAATAATAATAATAATAATAATAATAATAATAATAATAATAATAAAGCAATGTATTATAAAGCACTCCAGGAAGACGTCTATGTTGAAAAGCCATTAAATGAAGCAAAAAAAATCTTGTCTTTGACTGGAGTAGGGGCATACCCATCTTATCTCACAGATGGAGAGCTGCTCGGTTGGGGTGTGTTCTCAATCTTCTCACAGCACATTGAGCTCTGATGTGTGTGTTTGAGCCACTTACAGAAAGAAGCTGTCCAGCAGAGTAAATAACACTCAACTGCCAATTGCCTCCGGCACTGTAGAAGAAATGCTGAGGGTCTCTTGGTTAAATTCACTCACATCTGTATTGAAGGAGCTCCTAGGAATTCACACACACCTTCTAGGACTGCAGTGGGAGAACTGAAAGTAAATTGCTGTTGGGTTCATGGAGTATCCTGTTTCTGAATGAATTTAAGCAAGCTGCTGTGGAAATATGCTACTTCACCTTTAAGTCAATTCAAAGACCTAACCTTGTGGGGTTATATAATGCCAAGCATCATAACATTCTTCCCTGGGATAATTTAACTGAGATGAACAAACTGTTCCATTGTTACATCCAAACAAAACGTAAAGCACAGACATTCCCAAATTTAAAATAAATAAATTTAAAAAAAAAAAAAAAAAAAAAAAACATATCTGTTAAAAAGATCTGAACCAAGTGAACTCTTCA
>JAQNCA010000024.1:2429288-2440611 GCA_029783725.1 Acanthurus tractus
ATTTAAATGACATTAACAAACTTTTCCATTTTTACATCCAAACAAAACCTAAACCACAGACATTCCAAAATTTAAAATAAATAAATTTAAAAAAAAAAAAAAAAAAAAAAAAACCTATCTGTTCAAAAGATCTGAACCAAGTGAACTCTTCAGCTCAGGAATTAAGTAAGAAACAAGAAGGGACAGATTTTTGTCAGTATTCATGTAACAGCCAAACCAGAAAAGGCTGTCGCTCTCAACATACACACACTCTGACCCACTGTTGCACAATGAAACTCAAGTTTGAAGAGTGTCAAAGCAGATATTATAGTGCCATCTTCTGGTGCGTCTCTTCAACTATCAAACGTTTATTTATTAAGTTTATATGCATAAAAATTCAATTTGCAAACCACAAGGACAAAGACAGACTATTTGAATAATGTGTCCAGTGAAACCTATACAGAGGTCATTGTTCTGGTTGTATGTTCATTTGTTAGCTCCTTACCATACTACTAACCATCAATAAAAAAAAGACTACAAATTGATAAAAAAAAATCATAATATAATTGATTTATATTTTAATTATAAAGTAAATCAACCATTCATACTCAGCAGACTTCTTCTTGAGGGCCCAGGCGCCTCAGGAAGTAAAGGGGGTGGGGTTAGAGGGGGTGCCTTACTCTCCATATGCATATACAATGCTCTCTTTACTGCAAACCAAACACACCCCTCCTTTCTCACAGTGTGTCAAAACCGTAAAGAGAAACAAGCATTAATGACCAAAAGTACAAAAGAATTTATCCGTTGTGAAATTTATTCATATAAATTATGTGATACATTACAAATTACATCAGACTGGGCTGCAATTACGCATAAATCCAACAAAGGAGATATTTTACTTTGGTGGGCAACAGGTTTTGTTTAACATTCAAACATGATTTCTTTGTGATCTTGGATTTTTCCCTTACTTAAACATCTAGTATGAGATATAGCGAAATGGCGTTAAATATATCAAACGTGGGCATGTTTTTAAGCTATTAAACTTTATTAAGTTAAACAGACAAACAAAGTTCCCCATGTGACCCACTTTATCGACAACTAATTTGATTGCTATATTGGGTAAACTATAGACATGTATTCTGCATTCCCTCGTTTAATAACATTGACTTTACATTCAAAGGGCTCTTGTGTTTATTCGAACATGGTACAGTACTTTCCTTGCAGAAATAAATTGCACCATAGCACTGTTTCGGGCAGCGTCATGTTTTGTGACTGCAATGCCTTTGTGGAGGCGATGGGCGGTTCTGGACGCAGATGGCGCTGTTGAGCATATATTTTGTTTCAGTCCCGTTTCCCTCCATGGTTTCTCCTCTCTCCGACTAACTTAGCGTTTGGCTCAGTTCATTATACAGTCCTATATTCTCCCTCCATTAGGGCATCTCTGCCTTTGGACTGAAGATCCCACCAAAACCCAAGAGAGAAAAGTTTAACTTTCATAGGGCAAGATGGACATGAAAAAGAGGATCCACTTGGAGCTAAGAAACAGGACACCGTTTGATGTGAGTCGTGCTTTTTAAAACCAACCCTTAGTTTTCTGGCTAGCCTTGCTAGCCAGCTTGCTACTTTTTTGCTTTGCGAGTGACCTGTGTGGCTAACGTAATGGTGACCACATGGGCTTTAGATTATGTTTCTCGTTTATAATAGGGCGGAAAACAATCGCACAACAAGCTTAATCCTATATACAGTTCTGGATTGGGCGTATAGGGGCAACGAGACGAGAAAAGCTATATTCAATCGTTACTTTGAAACGGCGATTCCTCAGCTTGCTGGCATTATTGCAGTGCTTTAACCGTTTCGCAGCCTCTTTGGTCAGTGGTGCACACACGATTCAGCTCGACTCCACCGTTGTGGCACAATTAGTAAACTTCTTTTTACGCTGATTTATTAGGAAATTTCCCCCCTGCGCCGCGTTTGGCATTCACAGAGTGGTATATTTTATACAGACCTTGGAAGCCATGTTTGCTGCTAGCATAACTGCTAAAATGGGGCGCTTTTATTAGAAATGCTCTTTACAACTCCAAGGCGTTCGTGCAAAAAAATTGAGTTTTGGTACCATGTATCGTTAGTTGAACGGGCCACCGCCGATCACGAGTAATGCCTTGAAATTTCTGTAGAGTACGTTAACGTTGATATCAAATGGCCAGATTCAGCAGCGACAACAAAAAACAGTCACTTGATTCACGAGTCATCCATACCATTACCATTTAACGTTAAGCAACTGTTACTCTTACCGTAGCCGGTTAAGATTTACAAAAACATATGGGGAAAAAGCCATCTGATCCAGTTATCGTGGTGTGTTTAAAGCCACGTTTGAAGCTGTTGCGATTTGTAAGTTTTTAAAGGGAGTGTGCAGCAGTTATTTCCCTAAAATAGCTTGCACACATGTTTAGCTGTAACGCTGCCTTTTCATATCGTTGCATCCTCTCGTCTAAACATTTCATACTTATTTAATGAAGTCTGGTGATCAGATGATTCCGAGTCAGAATTATTCAGACAGCAGCCCCCTAACTTAATATTTTTGTTCCCGCTCCCGCCATATTACCCCCTTCGTTACGCTGGCCAAAGGCAGCAAAATGCATCCAATTGTACTCTCAAAAACATTAAACACAACGATTCTAACAGTCGGATTTCGCCAATAGGGCTAAACTTGACGTTTGCAACTAAACTGGTCGTTTTGCTGGCCAGCAGCCTCAATAACGGAGTCAGCCTGCTTGAATGACACGGAGATCCGGTGCACCGCGCTTGATGCGTGGGCAGCCAAAAACTCGGCAGTCGGCGTTTCCTCTCGACCCATGCACGAAATAAAACTGATTTCACACTGAAAAACAACTTAAGTAACCTTTAAGTAACGACGATTAGTCTCTCTAAACAGCACTTAATGCCTTTTAAGTGTTCAGAGAACTGCATACTGTATCTCAGGAATCGCCATGTTGTCATTCTGTCGTCTTTGAAGCTCTGGGAGAAAGGAACTGTCTCCATCTTTGTTTTTACTAAATTTCCGTTCTCAATATATTTCCTTCGCCACTTCGACCTGAAAACGATGCGGTACCCTCTAACAAACTGGCAATATCGTTCGCTCGCTCGACGACAAAGAATATTCCACTTCCCCAATGAAAGCTGGTTTTACAAAAAAGAAAATCTTTACTAAGGGTGTATTCGCAATCCTTTCCGTTGCTGTTGGGTTGGCTAATGGCGGGCAGACAGACCTCTCTAGCTGCTCCTCTACTGCACGGCAGCGTTTAAAAGGGGCAATGGCTAGCCTGTAGCAAGCTAGCTCACAAAAATCATTGCATTTGTCATTAGTGACTGCATCAGCAGGCCATGGGAAGCTACTGCTTTGCTCTTCCTCGTTTCAAAGAAATCATTTCACCAACTGTTGGGTCCGGAAAATTAGGCGCACAGTGCCTGAAAGTGTCTTTAGACAGAGACACAGTGCCCATTTTGGCGTTTTACTTGAGAAATCGTGATATTTGACGTTTGACAGCAACTTTTTTTGCAACGTTTTTGTGTAACTGAATTGCGCAACCAGTGTTAGCTTGAACTGAGTCAAACTAACTCCGCCTTCAGACTTGTTTTTCTTACATTTTACAGCAACTACAAAAAAGACTTTCAATTATTTTACATAAAGGAAAGGGACATTTTGCTGAGCACCATCATCCCCTAAATAAACATGTTGTAATTATGTCGTTTGCCAGCTTGTCTTGGAATTCAGTGTACAATAATTACATTGATTTGTTTTTTGAGGGAGTCAAAAAATATTTTTGCAATTTATAAATATGATTTGTCTTTGAATGATTGTAATTGTGGAACAGCATATTTCAACTAAATGCACAAAACAGTGTTGCTCAATTGTTTTATATGTTATATCATTTTTCTACATTTTTTAGGTACGAGAACTTGTCCTCGATAATTGTCGATCGGTTGATGGAAAAATCGAAGGCCTTACACCTGAGTTTGTCAACCTCGAGTTTCTCAGTTTGATAAACGTTGGTTTAATCACAGCCTCCAATCTGCCTAAATTAGGAAAACTCAGAAAGGTAAAAATCATATTTCTCCTCCATACCTTTGTGTAAAAGCAGTTTTGTGAAAAGTGTGCACAGGTGTAATGTTTCTTTCTGCTCTCCCTTAGCTGGAGTTGAGTGACAACAGAATCAGTGGCGGCCTTGATGTTTTAGCAGAGAAACTACCCAACCTCACACATCTAAACCTGAGTGGCAACAAATTGAAAGACATCAGCACTTTGGAACCATTGGTATGCAGACACTACACATATGCACTCACCGGTATATCCATCTGAATGCATACATTGTGCTTTAGGTTGTTTTGTCTCATGTTGTAAAAGAACTTAATGGTGTGAATTAGTCAAGAAACTTGCAATAGCTATACAAATTCTTGTAGTGAACAGGGCTATATTGATGTAAATGTGGTTTCAGGTGATTAGCTGTGCTCAACCCACTGCTTACAAATTGTATATACATTTATCATTTCCACACTGCTCGCTACAGATTTGGATATTAATTTTTAAACAATCTGTTGTTACAGTTCATCATGTACGGGAATGGTCCCTTAAAAGGGTTCAGCAAGCTCCTGCTTAACAGCAACACATGTACAAACTATAAAATTGCTCATGTGATTTTCCTATAATATTTTAAACACATATAAGAACAAAACATCACAGGAAACTTTTGCACAAATTGCATTTTAAGATTTTTTTAAAGTTTGGAATGTAAGAAATTTAAGTGTATACGCTCAAACCTTCCTCATAAAATAAAAAAAAAATCTTTGTCTTATCTGGGACATTGATTACCTCTCATAACATAAAGTATTTTAGTGAATTGTTCAAAACATCTTCTGAGTCCAGTATTACCAAAAAGACGTTCTGTTGACAATCCCCAATACAACCAGAGATGTAAAAGAGATGAACCCTGTTGAAATGGCTTAGCAAAATAGCTACCCGTTATTCCAGTACTTATAACCCAACTTTGGCATGCAGTATCCTTAAAAAAAGACTTGAAAGGAGTTCAGCACAAGTTTCTCATCACTGTACTCTATTGCATCTGATCAATAGAAAAAGCTGGATAACCTGAAGAGTTTGGACTTGTTCAACTGTGAAGTGACAAACCTGAATGACTACAGAGAGAGTGTGTTCAAGCTGTTGCCTCAGCTCACCTACCTGGATGGTTATGACATCGAAGACAGGGAAGCCTCTGACTCTGATGGCGAGGTGGACGGAGACGGAGTAGATGATGATGAAGATGAGGGTAAGATTTTCTTCCAGTATCTAAAAGATATATTGCTTGGCTTCTTGCAATAAATATAACCTTTAGTCCACAATCACTGATGCTAAGTATGAAAATAATATACTGTTGAATAAAATGACAATACAATTAAACCTCACAGTGGCTGCATGCATGAACTTTTGCTTAAACTTCAAGAAGTTTATTTTCCCATGTCTCTCACTTTGAATTTTCATAACTGATGGATTTTGATTAAAGGATGACTCCACTTCATTTGTAATTGACTTTTTGTCACATTTATATTGCAGAGGGAGAGGAGGAGGAAGATGAGGACGGAGAGGAGGAGGACTTTGATGAGGAGGAGGATGATGAGGAAGATGAAGAGGAGGTAGAAGGAGAAGAAGATGATGATGAGGTCAGCGGAGAAGATGAGGTGACAAATAACACATGGCAGGATTTTTTTCCCTACATATACATTTCCTTACACAGAGTCCAGGTACAATATTTCTTTTTTAACAAAAGCATTTTTTGTTTACCAAGGAGGAAGACTTTGGTCAGGATGGGGAAGTGGATGAAGATGATGATGATGAAGATGATGATGAAGACGGTATGTACCAATTTCTTAGTTTAAATTGGGGGGGGAATTATTATTAAGACACATTAAAAATTAAATCAAATCTTAAGCACCAACAAATATTTAACTCCAGTAAACGGCTACTGTAGCTCCATCACAACACTACATCAATCTCTTTTCACATTAAAACTTCAAACTCCCCCTAGGGCCAAGAAAAGCCCTTAATTATGATTTAAGGTCTTAATAGGTTATATTTTGGCCTCATTGTTTTTTGTTTGTTTGTTTGTTTTTAAAATTTTGTCAGAACCTCTTTATTTTTCCTAATAAAAAAACGCCCAGAATTGCTGATGTATTGAATTCTACAAACTTGGACAGCAATCCATTGATTGGCAAAATGAAAAGATTGAGCATAGAATTTCATAACAAAAGAAGTGCATTTACTTTTAAGTCACTCCTGAATTCAGCACAAATCCTCCTCATATCGGCTCCCTGATTATTAGTACTTATAACTTTTAAAAGTGAGAGTGCAGACTGATTCTGAAGCCGTATTTCCAAAAAGGTGGGTACGCTGTGTACAATGTAAATAAAGACAGAATGTAATCATTTGCAAATGAACTGTTTACATACAGCAGTTTGACTAAGTGTTCCTGAGCCCATGAGCAAATATGATTGTATTTTCCATAGTGGTGAACCTCACCCCAACTTTGCTTGCAAACGACTGAGCCTTTTTAGGACGCCCCTTTCAAATACAATCATAGTGCAGACACCTGTTACAATGAACAAAACTGTTTACCTGTTGAGTGCTCACAACATGTATTTTAAGAGCATAACACAACTTTCACAATCTTTTGTTGGGTAAGTTCTCTAACTTGTTTTAAAAATGCTGCTGGCATCAGATTCAGAATAAACATTTTTATAGAAATCAACAAGGGGATGAGGTTAATTAGTACATTATTTGTCTTTTTGTTATTTTCATTTGA
This sequence comes from Acanthurus tractus, assembly GCA_029783725.1. Taxonomy (NCBI): domain Eukaryota; kingdom Metazoa; phylum Chordata; class Actinopteri; order Acanthuriformes; family Acanthuridae; genus Acanthurus; species Acanthurus tractus. Next base: position 2,436,119 of record JAQNCA010000024.1, read on the forward strand.
GTTTTTGTTCTGAAAGATTTGCAAATTATCATTCTGTTTTATTTATGTTTTACACAGAATCCAAATGTTTTTGTATTCAGGGGTTGTACACACTACATAGTATCCTATTGCCTTTTGTGTTAGTGTGTGTGTGGGCAAAGGTTAAGGTGAAAAGGTGTTCAGATGAACCTAAACTGCAGTTGGCTGAAAAGAAGATTTGCAAAAAAGCTGCAGATTTCATTAAAGAACAAGTGTACAAAATGTTGAATACATGTTCATTTATCTTGCTAAGGTGACTTGATAATGATGTATAAAAACCTGATATCAAAAATAATATGACAACTGCTGGTGGTTCATACAGGAGAGTTCAGAGAGTTCACAGGGCCATTTCAAGTGCCTGTTAGTGTCTGCTCATTGCTGTCCATTTATAATTTGACTAAAAATAAGACACTATCCTCAGCCAATTGTACATCAACAATAATAAAAGAATTGTAAGAATTGTGCAAGGGTAAGGACAATTTTGTGATTGTAAAATAGGAGAGAAGGGCTGGTTACATATTAAAAAATATTAGTACTAAAATACTTACCCCTAAGTGTTCATTCTTAGTAGCCAATTGTGTGACATTATAGTATGCAGGGATGGCAAAACATCATACTGACCATTTATAAAAACTGCATGCACTAACCTAAAATCATAAGAATAATGCTGAATTAATCAGGTTGTTTATTATTTCACTACATTGTTAAAATGCTGAGGTGTTTCTAAAATATGGGAACTGTATTACATCATGTTATTCCTGTATTTCTACTGAGGATTGTTGGTTTGGTGCCTGTAGGTGGAAAATTTTTGTTATATTTACTGTTTTGCTAAGACTGAAGTTTCATAGTCCCGTACCCCTGACACACCACATGACGCAGATTTCTCTTTGCCCCCAGAAGCAGAAACTGGCAAAGGCGAGAAGAGAAAGCGAGACCCAGAAGATGAGGACGACGATGATGATGATGAAGACGATGATTAAGAGCAAGACTGAAAACGAGAGCCTATCGAGTTACCCTTCCTCCCCAACAAACCCGAACGTCCGCCCTCCTACAATCCGCACCGCCTTTGTAATCCACGTCTACCCCCCCAGCTCTGAGCTCTTTTTATGGGGCAAGACTGTACTGGATGGGTGGGCCAAGTGGAGCTGCCCCACCCTTTTTTTTCTCCCCCTCTTCCCTCCCCATGGAACTGAGAGCCACCCAACACCTTCCACCTCACCCACCCCAAGGCCCAGAGGTTCTCAGGCAGCCCAGCACTCAGCATTCCACAATTTCACTGTCGATCCCTCTTTATGTATTCCCGTGTGAGGACTTTGGGACTGGTATCTAGTTTTGGGTCTGTGCTTTTAATATTTTGTTGGATGAATTATTTTTCGTTGTTGGGTTTATTATTTCTCATTTTTGTCTTTTTTTTCTGATCCTTATTTTTCCCAATAAAATTATTGCTATAGCAGCTGTGCAACCAGCGAGCCATGATTTTTAGTGTGGCCGCCTGTTGCACAAATCAAGGTTGTAGCTACATTTTTACTTTCTGTATGACAAAAAAAAACAAAAAAAAACTTTGTAAATAAAATGTTAACATTTTGTGCTCTCTCTTGTTCTGCCATGCTTTTCTAGTGTACCAAAATTTTACTTAAAAGGATAAAATGATGGCCAAGTAATCTTTTTTTCTACCACACCTGCTATCATGCTAGCATCACGTCCTCTGCACTCATGGTGAGTGTAGAGAGTCTGTAAAAAATGCTCTGTTCTTTAAAGACAAGTTAAGGTTTAAAAAACCCCCAAAACACTGACAATGCGATTCCTGCAACCCCACTCTTAAAATAGAAGTAATTTTGGGTTGCAGTATTCATTTCTTCTCTTCACACACACCTACTTTATCTGTAGCTTATGCTGTGGGAGGAAAGTCTATAACAGTTCAGTCAAGCAAAACATTTTTAAGGTATGATCTTTTAGAATAAAATTCTCTCTGGTAATGACCAACTTTGGAGCATTCCTATTTGATTTGGCACACCAATCAAATGGATTAGCACGCGGAAGACTCATATTTGGTTTTAGCACAATGCATTTAAAAAAAAAAACAGGACTGCAGTCTTTGTCCCCCATATTTTACAATGCATCAAGGGTTCATTTTGCACATAAAAGTCACTTTTGGCTCAACTAAGCCCTCAAGAGAGCAAATCAGGAACCCCTCATTTTAGGCTGCAAATGTCTGTGAGCATTCAAATATTTCCTGATTGTATTATATGAATACCACAAAGCAATAACTTTTGTAACTCATGAGGATTTTGACAATTAAGGTTAACATTTAAGTATCCTGAATCTATAATCTGATTCTCAAAGAGGGGTTCAGGGATGCCCAAGGGTGCTTTAAGTGGATTCATTTTTTTTCCCCCTATTTCCCTGACGGGGGTCCATGGTCCAATTTGTTTGAGAACCACTGGTGTATAGCACCTTCTGTGGGAAACGTAATTTTTCACTCTACAGAGATGGTGTTACCTGAGATTAGGAGTACTGTTTGCCTTTACCTTTAAAATTAGTTTAGCAATAGCAACCAAAGTGCATTACTGTGGTTTTGAGAAACAATGATTTGTTTTTAAAAGAATTTGTGGCTGCTAATCTTCTCCAGGCTGCTGTTGATTATTTTAGAGTCCATGTTTGAACTTTAAACCCAAGCCAGGAAATCATCTACGGATGAGAAATACTGGCCATCTGCATGTTGCAGCCTTAGAGATTCCACAAAGTCAACAGTTAACAGGGTAAACTACAGGACCCGAAAGAAACACTGTTGTTTTTGCAATAATAATGGCTAACTCTGCTCAAATATTTTAATTTTGCAATTTTTTTTTTTTTTTTTACTTCAATTTATTAAGGTGGGACAATATTCTGCTCTGTCAGAGAGTTGACAAATTGGATTTTCTCCCCAAATTTTAATACATTCTTTCTGATTAATTTTTTACACATTTTAGAAACAATGTTTGGAGAAAGCAGATATAATATTTTTTGTTGGAACTAAATACATTGAGATTATTTAAAGACATCACAATAATTGCTTCATTGTGCAGCCACAGTGATGAACTCAGCAACTAAAGAGATGGTCAGCCATGCACAGACAGTGGATGTTACAGTCTACTCTGAAGCTTTATCACTGTCCCAGTATAATATCTTAATACATAGGTCTCCGGAATGAATCGATATTGATGGTCTCACGTTTTTTTGTGCACTTGTTATTGGCCACATTCATAATAGAGCAGTAGAATAATGATCCTCTAAAGTTTTATTGCAGGAAAGCAATCATCACTGTACCACGGTACTGTGATGATTCATTCATAAGATAACTTGCCAAACAGCAAGAAAAAGATTTAGAAAGACACAACTTTTCTTTTCAACTCCACGCTGCTTATTGACTATTATTCATACTTATGTATGGCACCTAAATTGAAATCATGCTCTCTATTTGCTAAATTACAAGTGAGCCACTGAATGATTCAAGGCTGAACACCATAATACCTCTAAATATGGGTCGTTAATCTTGCTGGCAGTACTTGTTTTGTGGTTTCGCATTTTAGCTTATGAAAAGTTAATATTTTCACCATAAAAACATCTGTAACCTCATTTTACACAATCAGATGTTTTCCTCTCCTGCCTTAATTGGCCTGATATGACAGGGGTTGACTAGGATCTCAGTTAGATAAAAATAATACAATAATATATGGATTAATGTCAAAAATCTAAACTTTGTTGTAAAATGTTGTCTGGTTAATTGACTCTAAGTTTGTTTAGACATTTTTCTAAACTAAAAAACCTGGCAGTGACTGCATCAAATCTGCCCCAACAGTAAATGTTTGCCCTCTAGAAATAAATTCAACAGTGACAGTTTCACAGGCCTGGAAAATACAAACAAATGCAAGATGCATAGAAGGAAGTATTCACATGAAACAAGCTTGATACAGGTGTAAATGCTTAATGTAGGTTATCATAAACATCTGGTTTGTGCAACCGATTAACAGTGTCACTGGGGGATCATGGCTAACATTTTAGGCCTAAAATAACCCTGTCTTTGTTTTTGTCAAACTGCCTAACATTAGGCTACTCTCAGAGTAAAATTAGACTGGCCTTATACCAAGAAACTAGCCTGAAATATCTGTGTGAAACTGGTCCAAGTATCTTCTCCTTTTGTGCTACTGTTTTACTATTTCGGCAAAAGTTACATAGTCTCACTATGTAACTTATGCAACACTGGTGCCCTTTTAACAACATAAATCAACAGTAACTGTACTGAAGCGCTTAAACACACACACCCATGATCCACCCACTGTTTACACTTGAGTGCCTGATTAAATTCAACCACGTTAGGATGTAAAGACTGTTTGATTGTTAGAGTAAATGGAAAACACCTGTGTGATTTTTCAATAATCTGACATTTTGTTACAGACATTTAGTTTCTCTATGTCCACTGTCTTTATCTATGTCTG
>JAQNCA010000024.1:2440711-2451841 GCA_029783725.1 Acanthurus tractus
TGTGTGATTTTTCAATAATCTGACATTTTGTTACAGACATTTAGTTTCTCTATGTCCACTGTCTTTATCTATGTCTGTTGACAGCAGCAGCCTCCGGTTATTTGATGTAGTACAATGGTAGCTCCTGGCTGACAGGGGCTAACTGGCTAAATTAGCAGTTGTTCATCTCGCTATTTCAAGGCTGGTGGTACATTGCTGAAAGTTTAGAGGGTAGTCACTTCTGTTGTAAGAGGTGGCCTTTTCAAATAAAATTTAGCATTACAATGTAAATCATCTAGAATTAACTGAAAATTATGACCAAAAAACATTTTTTAATGAAAATCAATAGGGTAATAACAATAATTTGTTGAGCTTTAATGATTTCTTTAATTATATCACAAGTTGGTAGATTAATATATTTTAATAGTTTATTCATATGATTATTGATGTCTTTTTTTTTTATTCTAAACTCAACAAATAGGGGTTATTAGCAGAACATTGACAGTTTCATTCACTATGAAACTCTGCGGAACAAATGAGCTCAAGAAAAGTAGCCAATGTTATTTATCTGGAGATATGCATTATTTATCTGCGGTATTAACTGCATCCAGCATGAAATTCTCAAGATTACCAGTGATTGTTCTTTTAATGCACATTTTTTGGCAGACACTTCTCCTTCTTCACTTGCGTAATGGGAGGCAGAAATAGTATAAATACAAATACATTTTTTTTTTTTAGATGGAGTAAAATCACTTTTAATAAACTCTATGGGTAAAACAGACATAGTGAACCGGGTTGAAAAGGCTGCGTGACAGAAGAGAAGCGAATGGAAGTACAACCTGTCACCTTAAACTGACGTGTTGCAAACAAACATCCAAATCAGCCTGTGAGCAAGTCAACTGACCATCTGTAAAAACTGCAGCACGCGGTGGGAATGCGTTGAGACTTGTCCACCAGCAGAGCGGCCGGGCGTTGCTGTTCCTGGACAAAAGTCAGCCAGAAATGAAGCTGTGCTAGAACTGTCCTGCCAGAGGTCAAAAGGTTCACAATTGTGTAGAGGCCAGTGTGTCTTTATGTGTGCAGTTTGGTGTGGCAGTTTCCATGTGCTACATCTTTGAAAAGTGGCCATTATCTAGAAAATCATTATGGTGCTTGTGCCTCTGACTACACACTGTAAATACAGGCATGCGTGGTATTTTGTGAATGGTTATCTTAGGCTCAACAACTACATTGTTTGTGTTGCCTGATGTCTGCAAGTGGTTCAGTGACATCTACACATATTTACATGCCAATAAGTGAAATGTTCCTCCAAAAATTGAGATGAGAAACAAGGGAATGTTTTCTTTAAGTTTGCTGGGGAAAAGCACGGGTCAAAGTCGACTGTCTCAACTGCACTCTGGCAAAAAAAAAAACTATGAACACTATTCAGAAGTTCCCTGAGGGGAAACACAATGCTGTCATATGTCATTACATTGGACTTCACAAAATGTTCAGCGTAAATGAGTGTACATTTTACGGCTGTTTAGGACTTTGAAGTTGTTCACTACAGCTGAGCATTTTAAAACAAAACACTGATGAGTTCCCTGTCAAAGAAAAATGTTTATATTTAGAGGTGAAGAACTGTCCTCCTTTAAAGTTCACAGCTGTTCCACTAGCCTCATGTAATTTCACACAAAGGGTTTCTTTCAAAGCGGAACATCATACTAGAGATCTCCGTTAATTTTTCTAAACAAAAACAAATGTCTACTCACCTATACAAGGACTTCACACCCCTTAAAACTGACCTTGGAAACAGCAGCTGACAAACTCAAACTAGAAGTGAGTAAGCGATCTCAAGTAAATCTAGTTTTTGTTTGTTGGTTTATTTGTTCATTTGTTTATCAACTGCAGGTCCCTTGTGTGGGTGAATAGTATGAATAAAATCCGTAATTTTATACAATTTTATGATTTCATATTAATTCATATTATGATCTATTATATTTACTTGAACTCTGTAAATAAATCTGATGGGAAAGACTGACTTATAATAGACTTTAAATAACTGACTGACAAGTACTTGCCATAACATAGCCGACATACCAACAGTATATTTACTGACAGAACAATTTCTATCATAGCTCAATATAACTCATCGCATCTACCACCCTAACTCAATGCAATCAGTCACTGGAGCTATGAGGTACTGAGAACTGACTATCCACTACAGTAGTAGATACACCTTCAGTTTAAAATACAAACAGTAACTCCAGTGTCGTATCTCAGGATTTTAACAGAGAACAATTTAAAAAAAAATAATCTTCTTGAGGAAAATACATTCAGAATTAAAAGCTAGCGAATCACAAGCTAACCCAGACGTGGTTGATCAGTGCTCCGGCCCCATAATGGCTTTGAATTGTTTTTTCACAGTGACTTCGCATCAGGAAAAGCAATCAGGCTTTTTTTGTCCTTTATAAACAGTTTGTGAGCCGTATTCTCCAAAAAATTACAATCGGAATTCAAGTACTCGATTATATGGTATTCTCTCTTTGACTGTATTATTAAAAATAAATATAAAAATTGAGATCAAAACTGCTACATGGCATCAGTTTGCAGATTTGGCTTACACAGTAGCTGCTGTAAAACGGATTGAGTATTTTTCACCAATTTTCCAGTCATTCAAAAACAAAAACAAATGCAGCTCAGTGGAACACAAGAACAGAGCGGGGACCATAATATTTAGATTATTCTCATTCAAGCACGCATACATTAAGCACCACAGGCATCTCCACTTACAGTAGTTTAAATATTGGGGGGGGGGATCACCAAGCATAAAAAATAAATTCAGCATTATATTACAATCACACAGGATGTCTAGGCCTACCCTGCAACAACTTTCAAACAACACGCAGACAGCCACACCATTCAGTCAAGGCAGGCACAAACATCCTTTATCTCTCAGCTACAAAGTGAATAAAAAAAGCTAAAAATTCCAATAAACTTGCATAGCAGTGAAGCATACAAAAGAAACATGGTAAAGTTCAACAGGTGCAGAGTTTTAAAACATGTTAAAACATGGGTAAGACTCAGTGTTTAAGTGTATGAACATGAACAAAGAATATGTGCACCCTGTGCCACATTGACAGAACAACAGATTTAAAGAAAACATACATTTGAGGTTTAAATCACCCCTGTGCAGTGAGTAATGGGGACTCTTTAAAGGATTTAAGAGGTGAGAAAGTGAAGAGGAGATAAGAGGTGAGTCAGGAAGAAGAGTAAGGTGGTTTTGAAATGGGATTTGTACAGTAATGCATGTGTTCCCGAGGGGAGGTGATGGGGACTCCGCGAGTCAGGTAAGTCTTAAAGTGAGCTCTGAGACTGGGAGTTTTTGATGTTCTTAATCTCCAGCTCCAGCTGTGTGATGTGCACGTCCCTCTGGTTGAGGAGCTCCCTCAACCTCCGGATTTCCTCCTGCTGCTTGAGGAACTTGAGACGCAGCTGTGGACAAAGCACAAAAACGATATATTGGAATATATCAAGTGTGTAATTTTTATTAAAAGGAAGGAGACTTTTTTCTGTTATTGCCACTTTTGATGCTCAGCTTGGTTTGGACACTAAAATCTCTTTAAAAAGTGTCTTTTTACTGTCCAGATGCCACAGTCAAGGTGAAGCCATTCCTTGTTGACATTTGTTTATTATTACCAACAATAATAAAACTATAGATTATCACCAGTTTTAGCATTAAAGCTTTATGAGCAGCAATAGATAGGATTGGGACTACTTTTTGCCCTGGATTTGCCTCCCAGGCCACATAAAGGCTTCTTAAATATGTGATAGATGCTTTGTTGGTTGTTTGCAGCCTGACAAGACTCCAAAATATTACTCACCATCAGCTGAATCAAACAGGTGACTCTGTTTGGTTTAGTTTTTAATTTACTTTTTTTTAATATAAATTTAAGAAATACCGGTTCGGTTGAGCTCACAGATCCTGCAGATGGTGACAACAAATTCACTCGGTACCTCATTCTCTGTCCGAGGGGGAGAGCAAAGTGCGAGGTCTTCTCCATTGCTGACGGGCGTCCGACTCCTGCCGTCCTCTGTCTGGCTGCTGTCCTCCCTGTGGGCTTTGGTTCCCAGTTGGTCCTGAATGTACGCCAGCTTTAGCATGCCTGGTCTGCTCTGAGACCTGCGAGTGTCCAGTGAGTTTCCTTTCCCTTTGTTCATCTCAGGATAAAACTCTTCTACTTGACTTCCAGGCTTCAGAGACATCAGCACAGGGCCTAAAATGCAAAGGTTATAAACTCAACTCTCTGACAGTATATTAAATAGTCTAAACAGTCCCACTGTGATCAGCTTCACAACGTTTGTTGAAGTACTTTTATTTAAATGAAAAAAGTTTCACTTTTAAGAAGTACTCCACTGATATGGATATACCAATAACTTTAATACTGTAGAACTAATTCAGTGGAAAAAATAGTTTAGTATAATACACTTTTAGTATGAGAAGAAAAAGGTTTCTCTGAAATGAACTCAAAGTACAGTAAATTAATGTGAATAGGGCTGTACAATCATTTGATATTCTCATATACTGACTACAAGATCACACTGTTGAAAACTGAAAAGTGATTTTTTGTTTTGTTTTGTTCATGCCAAAATTCAGTTTTGTTTAATGCCACGCATAAAAGTGGAACAATTAAATGTCTCACGTGTATTTTTTATGACTTAAGTAATTTATATCTGCACAGACTTGCCTTATTAATACAAAGAAAAATACTTGTCAACATCGTGATCCTGATCTCATAGTGTAAACACCCACATCCCTTCTGTTATTTTTGTCCTTTTTAGGTACATTTGTAACCTAAATGTCACTTTGTTTAAAGTAGTCTACCACCATCTTACAGCAGGCACTAAGAGAAGACCAGTTAATCCCCCAGCCCCTCACTAATATATATATAAATATCTCTCTCTCTTTCACACACACACACACACACACACACACACACACACACACACACATTAATTTGACCTTTATCAATGCCACTGAGCCACTCCTCTGCAGTCAAAGCAGGCTTGTTACCAGCCGTCATTGGGTAGATGTCCTCTTGGTATGACTCCGACTGGAAACATAAACACAGCACATTCAGGCAGAAGCACACGTAACAAGTTAGGTCTCTCTAAAAATGGATGCTTTTCTTTTATATTTCCTGGAGTAGAAGCACTCTCACCCTGCGGGGTACGATCATGGAAAGAGGCTCAATGAGACTCTTAATTGTCACCAGCTTGTAGAACCTGAACACCTCACAGGAGCTCACATCTAGACCTCTCTTTGGCATCACACCTGGAGAGAGTCACACAGATCGAGACAGTTTTACTCTGTTACGCAGGAAACATACCTTTTGTGCTGCACCACTGTCCTCCACTATACTTAAAGCATCTTAATATCTATTAATATATATTACTATAAATTACGAGCACTGTACACTAGAGGTATGCTGATTAAATTTGCAACATGGAAAAAAAAATTAAACACAATACAAAAAGTGCATATCAAAGATATGTTTACACTGCAGTAAAAAAAAAAAAAAAAGCATAGGTGCCACTGTAGAGAAGTGTGATGCAGGAACAGTACTGAGCTCAGCACAGGTTCAGGACAATGTGCAGTAAACTTTTTAACCACCTTTAACATGAGCCATGATTCCAATAAATGAGCTGTTTTTGACCGTTTTAAATCACAAAATCCCCAATTTGCAAATACATTTTTCAAGATTTTATTGTGTTCTAGGCTTTTAGACTGAGATACTGTATTCTACAAGTTTCAGTTGTATGCTAAAATGTATTATTTGTACAAAAGGAAGTGGTTATCTTCTACTGTATATTTGTACAGGTATATATAATATATATACATCTAACACATATTGATGTAAATTTTCAAAACACTAAAAGTATTACATCGTGGTAGTAACAGTAAGAACATTATATCTCAGTTGTATCTCTTAAAAGTAAAGACCTGATATTTTGAAAAGCCATTATTAATGCATTGACAGTATCTTTAAATGATTTCCAAACATCATCTATCTAAAACTTTGCTTGTCTTGACTTTAGAATCTGAAACACCAGTGCATGTCAGGCAGCGTGCTGGCTTCAGCTTATGCTGCATGTCTCTTCACATGATCAGCGACTATGCTTTCTTCAGTTGGTTTGGCTATTCAAATATTGTAGGCTTATTTGCACAGCAGCTTTGCTTACAGGTGCAAGAGAGTCAGCAACGACCAGAGGGCTGGTAGAGTGTCAGTAGAGCAATCAGCTGCCACATTTTATACACATTCAAGGAAGCAAACTGTTAAATAAAAACATCTAATACACAGGAGTTTGGTTTAAAAGATAATAGCAGTGTGCAAGTGATATTTGAGATACTGTGTATTTACACTATATACTATATATACTATGTACACACTGTGTGTGTGTGTGTGTGTGTTTCATACCCATTCCTTTCTGAGGTAGATGTGACCGGTATTCTGTCAGGTAGTGAATATATGGTTTTTCAGAGCTGATCTCATAGTACCTCATATTTCCGTCACCCTAAAAGGGAGGAATATTTTAAAATTACTATGAAAGCAAGTATTTTATTTATGAATGTGACGGTTTATTTGCCTTTAGAGACCCACCTTCCCAGCAATGTAGAGCATGTGTGTGTCAGGGTCATAGTAAGGAAAAAGGAGCCCCGACGAACTATCCAGGTTCTCTTGCAACAAAGGCACAGACAGATCATCCTACAGACACACACAAGGATCAAAAAACAACATTTAAGCTCCAGTAACGTGCAAAAACCCCTGATAGCAAAAACACTCATTTAAATCCACTTCTCGATAAGAAGCACTTTCCCGTGTTGAATTAAAAACATTAAGCACCCAATCTCTAATCCTAGCTTTGGTCATAATCTCCTACCCTCGATACACACTCACACTCCAACACACAATCCTGCCACACTGACTTATTTTACAAGCAAACAGGTGTGACTGATCAGAGGACTTGGCAGTGAAATAATCAAGAAAGTGTATCTTTGGCTCTGGTTGCAGCCAATTAATTCTTCAGGTGTAGTGCTGCCTGGTTTAACTTGTCTACCCATCTGTCCACTAGATGGCAGAGTTGTGTGAGAGACAGTCCACCATACTGGATGCAAGAGCAGCCCTGAGATCATATTCATACAGGATGGAAACAATTTTTGTGTACTGCATGCTTTTAGTATTTCACTTACTATTTTTGGCATTTGTACTCTTTTATTGCAGCTTTGTTGCTCTACAACAAAGTATTTAACTTCTATGAGGCCATTTGGACCAAAAGCAGATGAACCAGTGAGTTTCCGAACACCATTCCCTAAAGTTTAACACTTGCATGTGCAAAACATTCAACTTTTTTCACTTATTTAATGAAAAATTTTAGCACAAATTACAGTATATTTCCCCAAAATGCTCATGACTTGTGTGGCTAAAAACTGTGGTTAAATCTGCTTAAAATCATTTTAACCAATGTTAACTGATGGTGCATAGTGCTAAAATGCAACATATGTATCCTTGTATTATTATTATTAACTCCATATTTACTCCTCGCTCAAAGTATAATCAGTAACTTATGAATGTAAGTATAGCCTGAATCGACTGCAAATTAAGCAGCCACAACAAATGATGTAAATGCAGTGGTTCACTTTCTAGCATTTTCAGAGTGATCTCACAGTCCTTATCAGTGAATGAAGCTGGTTCATATGTTAGTCATCACATGACCTACAAGCGTCACTCTTCAGTCACCCGTTAACAAATGACTGTATGTGTCATCACACGAGTGAACTTCTTGATGATCCACTCAGCTCCATTTACTCATTAGAAACAAGAAATGTGGATTAAAGCAAAGAGAAAGCTAGCAGGCAGACACTCAGGTTAGATCATTTGATCGAAAAACACTTGTTGTGCAGTCAGCTGTTCTGTTGTGACTCTCACCTGATCCCACAGAACCATCTGTCGATCGTTCCAGCGTGAAGTGCCTGTTGTGAGAAGCAACTTCAGGTTACCAAGGATCAGCACCTTGCTGGCTTTGTGCGTCTTGCAGTTGGCTTCCTGCAAACATAGAACACAACATACATGAAACAAAGCATTAAGCAAACTGAACATTTGATCTGAATAGGAAAAAACTTTTAAAAGTAGCATAAAAAGGTGTAGGCTGGCAATAACAGCTCAACACTACATCATTGTGATGTAATGCTCCTTATATATGCACGTGAGCTTGTTTGGCAGGCGAAGGTAGTGAGACGGTGTCTGATGCAAAGTGTGTGAGTCACTGGTGGCTGGTGACCCAGAGGACTGTGGTGTTATGCCGTGGGCCTGCTCGGAGGTGTCAGTTTTGGCTGTGTGGTGCTGGATGAGTGCCTGGGCCGGGCTGGAAAGGAGGAAAAGCAGCAGGGAACTTCCACTGATGCAATATAAGCTGGGATGCTAATAAACTCTACAAAAATTGACTGTGTTTTTCATGTTTTATGTTTTTACATTTTTTACTGGCAAATATTTTGATTTTTAAAAAGGTGTTAGGGTTTACCTAAAGAGTAATGCACAGACTCGTAGAAAAATAATCCCTCTCAATCATTCATTAGAAATGTGTGACAGTGTATGCATCTGCAGAGAGCCCACCCCCTTTTTTTCTGTATTCTCGTAAATTCAGTTATTTGCTGTGTTTGCAACGATTTTTGGTCTCAGCCTATGAGCAGTGGGTGTGTGTAGCCCTGAGCTAATAACAGTGAGAGGGGTGTTGGGGTGAGTCTGTGAAAATGAAGTGACCAGGTCACATCACTGTCTCCTTCCTCTTGTGTCATGGACGCACAAAGAGCTGCAGGTCTGTGTCTGTTTGATAAGGGGTGGAGTTGAACTAAACACACACATACACACATACACACACTCACAGAGCAGAGGGGGTGACAGCAGACAAGTATGCATTTCCAGCGGCAATTAAACAAAGTTTGGAAAGCTGCATGTTCTTCAGAGTTGTGCAAATATGTGAGCATGTTTTTACTAGAATGTAATGCCCATGAGAAAATAACATTCAAATTTTCTGGTTTGTTTGTTCTCTTGCATATGCTGCTCCCTCTCTTCTTTCACTCCGGCCCCACTGCTCTCTCTCTCAGTATCTAGCTACTTGATCCGGGGAGGATCAAGTCAAAGGTTTAAATCATGTGTTTACAAACAACAACTGACAAATCCTCTATAGTATTTCTTTTTAAAAAAAAAGAAAAAAAGAAGCATGTGGGTTTTACAGATTTTCACACAGATTTTATGTCCACTTCATTGAAACAAGTTTCAGCCTTTTTTTGTTCTTTGAGTAAATAAGGTCCTTTTGTAAAGAGTGCTAAAAAAAAGGTTAAATGTAAGAGAATAATTGAGAGAAAATTCTAAAAAAACTAAAGAGTTTTTTTTCAAACTTCATTTTCAAGCCTTTAATATCAAAATTAAACATAATACATATAATAGTAAAAAAAAAAAGAGTCTATTTTTAGTAGTAACAGTGGCAAGTGATTCACTAAATCCCCTTCAAAATAAGAGCACTTGAGGAGTTGTCTAAAAACAGATGAAGACACACAAACACACACACTGACACACACACAGCATTACCTGCAGCAGGTTTCCTGAGCGTGACTCCATGAGTCGGACCTTCTTGTCCTTGCAGGTGGTGGCTAAGCGGCTGCCATCTGTGTTAAAAGACATTGAGAGGATGACGTCTGTGTGGTGGCTGATTGTCCGCACTGGGTTCTTTATCACCTGCTCTGGACAGTCCAGGTTCCAGATCATCACCTGCAGATGTCAAGGCACACACATCAATACACAGACATGCACACAAATTCAACAACCAACCAGTTAGAAAAGAGGGAGGTACAGTTTTAAATTCCGAATTGCTTTTACTGCAAAAGTAATGTTAGTAAGTTAGTTAGACAACTGCATGTTTGTGTGGGATTTATTAATCAATGATTGACAGTTTTTTTGAAGATTCAGACTGATGGCAGGTTTAATCTTGCTAAATAAATGCATCCCAATAAAAAGTGTGAAACATTTTTGTTTTTTTAGTCTCTTCCTTGTCCTGACATGACTTCATTTGGCTCTCTGCATCAACAGCAGGGTTTGCCTGAAGTAAACAGGTTGTTCTGGAGTGATGTCTGATCATGTCTGAAGGCAACCGTGTTTTTAATCGTTTCCACACTTAAAGGTAGGAAAACTGAAGCACTGCATCATACAAACGAGGATATCCACTTTTGGACAATCCTCTCCCAAAGGCCTTCATGTTTTTTGCACTTGGTTGCAGATGTAAAAGGCGACAATATATGTATGAAGATTTAGAAAAAATGCTTGAGAGAAACTTTCATACTCAGTTTATTTCCATTCATGAGGTGGCTGTGCTGTTGGGTTGTCTGGTTTGTAAAATTACAATAATATACAGATGCAGCGGCAAAAGAGACATTGATGACATAAATCTGAATTGGACTTTGCACATTTTTTAGGACTCTAAACCAGCAGTTTAAAGTGAAAGTGATCTGATTTTGTATGCAATACTCTAAACTCAAATCTTTTTAGGCCAGAGCAGGAACTATGACTGTGTCACAGTGTAGCAGTAAGGGATCTAATAAATGACTTATTAATAAGAACTGTGCTGCTGCAAACAGCTATGACCTGTTTGGCTGCATTGTAAATGTAATACATAACTGTATATTCAAAGTAGACTTGAAGTCTTTAGCTTGAAGTTTCTTTATGGCTGTGTTAGGGTAAGTTTGCATGGATGCATTTGCTTGTGTTACCTGGTAGTCATAGGCCGCACTGAAGAGGATGTTGTTTGCAGTTGGGTGCCACTCAATGAGGTTCACTCTGCGGCTGTGACCCTGAAGCTCCTTCCATGGCACTGTAAGGGTCTTCAGCACACCATGAGGAGGGATATCCCACACTTTCACCTATGGACAGACACACACACAGTGGTGGAATTTAAGTGCATTTACTAAAGTACTGTAAATTTAAAGTCCACAATTTTATGACATCTGAAGTAATATTTTAAAGGTTTTGCATACAAACCATGTAAAAATGCAAAATTCAAGCTTATAAGAATAATGATGATTTCATTTATATGGCAACAATATTGATTTTCAAAAAATTA
>JAQNCA010000024.1:2487539-2506796 GCA_029783725.1 Acanthurus tractus
GATCTCCGACGTTTCTCGGACTTCCACAGCAGATACAGTGACGCGATTGTAGTGATATCGTCCATGGTTGGTGACAGAAAGAAATGGAGGGAATAATTGCTTTATTTTATATGTCGCGGTAGCCCCTCCCCCCCCCTTCGTTTTGGGCGCATATTCGCGAGTTGTTTACTCACGCGAGTGAATTCAACAACTACGCGGCCAAATTCACGCGAGTAACGCGAGGCGAAAATTTGCTTCGCGTCCGGTCTGAACGCACTGTAATAGTTAGCTAATAAATGCCTATTATTTTTCTTTTTGCAACAAACTCAGATGAGTGTTTCTCAAAAGCAGGGTTTCATGAGTTAGATTCAAAGTTATGCTGTAAGAACTTGTTTGTTTTAGGTGGTCTGGATTTGTCTGACAACTGAACTTGGCAACCTCAGCTGTGATGTTGTCTGGCTGCTACCACTATTGTGAAGTTGTGGTTTGAAGATGATGTATTATTGAGTCTACCTGCTGTTTTTTCATGCTACCACAGAAAACTAAACACTTGTTCTGCAATGTTTTCAACTGTTTTTAGGCTGCAGTGACGACTCGTACAACAGTTTGTTCTGGTTGTCCAACAGTGACCACCGTCTCAGTTTGGGAGACACTCCCCAGGGTGTCACTGAGCTGCGCCTCAAGAAGTGTGTTTTTCTTGTACCGCTAGTTCGCCTACGCTTGAAGCTTACACAAACAAATACACACACACACAAAAATGTTGTGATAAAGTCTGCCTTTCCTGACAACAGCTTTACTAAAAAACAAAAAATGTTTTTCTTCCTGCATCTCTGGTGTTTTTTTAATGGAACTCCCCAAATCAGCCCAAGGGAGATGCTGTAACACACACAAACACACACACTAAAACTAAAGACATTTACTAACCAGGGTGTTGATGAGTGCATCTTTGTCACTGAGTTGTGTCTCAAGGAGTGTGTGCTGCCTGCGGAGCTCCTCCATCTCGTCTCTGAGCTGTGTGAGCTCCTCTGTCTGCAGCCCGTTCACCTGGGCACCGTCTCCCTGGCTGTTAGACTGACTCTGGTTCTCTTTACCTGAAGTTATACACAAAAAAACTCAGATTCGACAGGAAATGTAGTGTGAATGCTGATGTTATACAACCCCAGTTCATATACAGTTGGTATGCTGTGTAAAACATAAACTAATTCTATCATTTGCTAACAAAGAGTTCCTGTGTTAATAAAGTAACATCCTTTATACAATCATTTCAAGGTTTCCTGAACCTGTTTGCCTGTTAAATGGCCTTCTTTAATCATTCCTTATCTTTCCCAGTCTTTCGTTATCCCTGCCCCAACTGGTTTGGAAGTTGTTGCTGGCATCAATTTCAGAATAAGCTCATGTTTACAAAAATCAATAAATGCAATGAGGTAAAACATTAAATATACTGCTTTTGTAATATCATCAATTGCATTATACTAAACAACCTTCCAGCTGTTTGCCAAGAATTTGTTATATAACCCTGTAACACCACATATTGTCATTTTAGCATAGTGTTTGTAAAAATATTGACCTGCTCCTTAAAGTTCCTGATCATGCATATTGATGCCCCATGCACACTGGCCAGACAGATGCCAGAAATATGGAAACAAGAGCCAGGACACAGAAATTTAATTTAAGGGTATTTAACTGTGCCATTTCTCCTCATATGTGTCATGAAATAACGAAGACAGAGACAGAGAGAACTTGAGGGCAAGAAACGTGTTATCAGTTTACCAATGAGATGAACCCACCTAATTTCAACTTGAGGATGTTGTACTGATCTTTGTGCTGCTGGATCTGGGACAGCTGCTGAGTGGTCGTTGCCTGCAACTGTTCGTTTTGGGATGACATGGATGATACCTGTTCTTTCAGCTCCTGAATCTGAGCATCCTGAGGATGACACAACCGAAATAAAACAGTCAGCAGGAGAGTTCATCAAATAGAGATAACATTATATTATCACAAAAATTCAAAAATAGCACCGCCAATTGTTTACCTGTTCTCTGATCAGCTCTTTATACTGAGTTACAATGTTGTCGTGTTGCTCTAATGTCTTCTTCACCTCCTCTTCCTTCTTCTCCTCCTCACTGGATTTGTGAATTGCTTTGGTGATCATTCCTGTGATGATAAGAATTGGTCAAAACCCCATTATACTTTGCAGCTAGTAAAGATAAATGTATTATAGCTGAATGGAGAGAATTTTCTCTGACTGACCCTCCAGTTCTTTGACCAGCTTGGTGAACTCGTGGTCGAACAGCATCTGCTCTGGAGACGGGAAGACGGGCTGTGGCTTCTGAGCCGCCCTCGAGTACAGCTCATGTTTGGTGATGAAGCCCAGTTTCTCAACAAAATTTTCCTTTCCAATGCGCTTCTCGATGAGCTGCTTTAGCTTCTCTCTGAGGAGGACAAACACAACATGGCAGGTCTTAATCAGGGTGATTCAGATGAGGTTCACAAACTGAGTCTTTGTCTGAAAATAAAGTTGCTTTTTATACAACAAGTGTTGCCGGAGATTTTACTTTAAGTTCAGATTTTTTTCACTTCTCAGTGCACCTTCAAATTAGATGAAGTTGTGCCAGAAATCTTTGCTCTGCACCCAGAGGTTGTAAACAGAAGGCATCTTTTTAACATTCACGATGTTAATCTGAATTAGGTAATCGGATCTTCTTTAAAGAGACCTAGTTTGCTTTTCGGGTGTGGAGCATTTAGAGATTTTGTGCCCTTGATGTGTTTTAAAATGTAAAAGACACTGTGTGCACATTAGGAGCATGGGAGTGACAGAGAAGAGTAAAAAAATGAAAGCTTGCCACTTGAAATTAAAGCTTGTAACTCTCTTTTGGAAATAAACAATAAAATGCAGTGTTTCTTCAAATAAAATGTATTTAAATAAAAGCCAGGTTTCAAATAACAACAGACGGACACAAATAAATCAAACCAGGGGAAAAAACAAAGATGGACAATATCTTATCTCCATCTCCATTTCTATCCCTTCAATTTTATAACTTTAACAATATAAACATAATTTTCAACAGTTGAATTAAAAATCTAGATGTTGAATTTCAGTCACTATGGGTATGTATGAGTACCAGGGACACTTTTTTCTGCAATATTAACAGTGAAAAAGGAACCAGCTTAAGAAACAAGTAGGCACTATACAAACACATGACCAATAATACTTATTAAACAGATGGACTTTGAAATTCATGCCTGATTATGATGAGACTTGCATATGAATGCCATATAAATGCCTGGTGCCCCTTTGCAGTTAAAGTGAAAAAAGGCCCTGTTACTATCAGAGGTAATCCAGTAAGTCAGTTTCCACAGTAAAAGGCTGGCTTTTCTATTATTCACGTCCTTATATGCAACAGGTTCATTCCAAATTCAATGACCATAAACAAACTCAGGCAGAACTGTCACCTCACTTGATAAACAGCTGAAGTCATACTATCTTCAAAACACATCCATTGAACTGAACATTAAAATATGTAAGAACACAGCATGTGAACTGACTAATACCGCAACAGAAATTCACATGAATGTGTTATATAAAATTATTTGGAACATTTTGTGTGCTCACAAAATGTAACTGTCATATAGTAACATTTTAGAGCTGTGTGAGCTGATGCTTACTTGGTGTAGTTTTCCAGCGAGTTGTCGTTGTAATAGATGCAGATGCCAAGGAGCAGCGCACACAGGCCCTGCACCAGCCGTTCATCCTCCCCCAAGTTCTCTGAGATCTGTGCTGTCAGCTACAGGAGTCACTGCGTCAAGGATTCAATCACCAACAACTTGTTCTAGACTCACACTTTTACTTTTAACCTGGATATTGATAATGATGTTCCCATTCTCACTGGTACTCAGTTTTAATGGCACAATTCCTCTTTAGTGAGTGAATGGCCGAACATTTTAAGAATGCACTGATGTATGACTTGCAAGCTGCTTCAAGGATACAAAGGGAACGTTTTCCTGATTGTGTAGAAAGTGTGTGACAGCTATTGGACAGTTGCTGATCCATGTACACAGCAGCATAAGGAGGCCCACCCTGGTCTGCACTTTACTGCCCTATAGAGTACAGGAGAAAACATGAGAATATCAACATATGCACATCTGTGTTGAAAACTGAAATAGCTGACAAGAATTCAAAATAAATCTATAATAGGAAATTCTAGGGATATTAAAACATTTTGAGTTTAGACAGTGAGGAATCAGATGCTAAATAAAGGATGTTACACACATCAAGGCATATGATCATAGCCAGTATCAGAATAGCAACCAAAATTAAAATTAATTAGTAATTAATAACTGATCAGTTCTTATCATTTGTTGAAAGAGCAAGCTGTAATTTACATTAACAAAAACAATTGAGAACCCCAACAAAGTTACTGCCACAGTATTAAATTCAAACAGGAAAAGGGAGCAAAAAGGTAGCTCAGGAAAGGCCAACAAAAGTGCTTGAATCTGGGTGTGTCTTTTAAAAAAGCGTTAGTTTGGTTGGCACATGGCAATGTTGACAGTTAGCTCAGTTTCTTCCAGTCCTGACATGCTGGAAGGGAAACTGCATTTGATTTTCCTAATAACAAAAATACAGAAAAGGGTTAAAAAAAATCCATTAATGCTCATTAAGGGCACTTCAATCACAGCAACTATTAGTAGTTATTAAGGTAAAAACAAAAGAAGACTAATACACAGTCAAAATGAACACATTTAGTATATTTAAACAAGGTTGAGTTGACCAGAGCAAGCTGCATTAAGCTGTATTAATAAATCAATGCCGTTAAAGCCTGAAAAAACCCTCAGCTTTACCTTCAGCCATCAGGTATTTCATTGATTCTTAATTAAATATATCAGCTTGTGTTTTGAAAGTTCACTCAGTCTGTGACTGATGACTTGCAATGCAAGTATCATTTAATCATAATTTTACAGTATTTCCAGCTCGTAGAACATGCAAAGCAAAACCTGCTAAGGGGGCTTTTAAGAATGACGCATGACTTGTAATAATAAAAAGACGATAAAAAAATGATCATGCATTTCCATGAAAACCTCTTTGAGACATAATATGTTTAAGACCTCAACCTTGATTTTCTTTTCTCTTTTCAAAAGTCTGCTTCAGGTGGACACATAAGCACTAAAGCAGTTTCAAATAATTGATCTCAATCAGCTGTAGAGAAAGAAAGGGTGATTTTCATGGAATGTTGAAATGTAAGATGATCAAAACCAGATTTAAATAGTGCAGAGGCAAACAGAAACTATATACAATTTAGATAAGGCTGGTAAATAGGCTGGTGCATTAACCCTTAATATTGCACATCATGCTTTGCAAAGAGCAGACTTATTTCCTCTGATGAAATAAATTATGCAAAAAGTTGAGCAAATATAGAGATCTGAGCAATGGAGGTGTGGCTAAAAACCTTATCAGCATTCAATTCTGCAAAAACTTACGAAATCACCTTTTCAGATTTAGTCTCCAAATGTGACGTAATGCAAAAATGGAGAGGAACACAAAAGACAGGAAAATGAACACAAGTTTTAATTGAGCACACACCAGCATCAGCAAAAATGAAGTGAACCACCACTGCGATAGAAGGAGACTTCCAGATACAACATCAGTGCATTACCTTTGACTCTCGAAACTAAAAGACCACACTGTTGTTGGCCTGAAGGCTCCTGCAGTCAGGAGAATTTCCCAGTAATGAATAAAAAAAATGTACTGCTGGTCCTTCCTTACGATAAAAGTCAAGTAAAAGCCTAAATTCTCCCTCCTTCTTACCCTCACTACAAAAAAAACCCCCAAAAAACAAAAAAACAAAAAACTCCTTTGTTTAGGTACTCAGTGTTGGACCTGTGAAGACCTCTGTTAGACCCACTTTCACAGGGTAAGTGTGTCTGATGCACGCTACTCCTGCATTTAAGCAACACTCCTCCTCGAAATGCTTGTAACAATAGCGAACCCTGTTTTTATGAACGGCCTCCACAATATTTGCAACTCTGAGCTCTGAGATTTCATGACCCTGACACCCCTGGAAAACGCATGAAACAAGTGTAAGAAGTAGATTTTCATCTCAATGCACACTCAATCCACATAAATTCACCAGGTCTGTTCAGTTACTTCCACCATCCCATCAACTCACCATGAAGTGTTTACCATTTGACAGCTCTTGTCTCTTCTGTACCTGAGTGTATAAACATGAAGCTGCAAATAATCACACAACTCTCCCCCAATCACAGCCTTGCACATGTCCTGGGATATTGCGTTTTGCGTAGTGGTGAGCCTGACTATCTAGTTGGTCTATTTAAACTCCAGCACTTAGTAAGACCTCTTAACCACCAGAAAGTGCCATTTCATGCCCTCAAGATTTGTTTCTTCTTCTGGTTTAACTTGACAAAGTCATGTAGGTACCCAGAACAGGGGCAAAGTTTCCCTGAAGCCAGGAGTATGTCAAGTGATAGCAAGTGTTCCAGCAGACTAGTGCACCATGTTCATGCAATTTAGCAGACTGCCACTGCCAGACACCCACAGAATAATGGCCAACTTCAGGGGGATGCATGAAGAGAGTAATTCTGGAAACCCTGGAGGGTTGGTTAAGTATGGATAAAAAGTTTTTACCTTCATCCTGACACAAAAACTAAAACTATTAAAGAAACATTTGAATCTACAGCCCAAACATTGCTACCCTGCAAAGTATGAGCTATAAATTGTGCAGCACCCACCCTGTACATTTGTAAGCAGGTACTTGTAAATAGGAGAGCAAGACAAACAACAGTGGAGATCTCTCACTCTGACAGGGGAAGACCTAAAAGCTGCTGCAGCACACACTTTCTGGACTGACAGATAGAGTTTCTGCAGCACAGCAAGCAGTCCAACCCAAAGTAGGTGTTAGATTGACATCATCTGAAAAAATGAAACATTAAAACCGCTTCTGTGTTTCTCTTCCTCTAGGTCTATACTTGTGCACTCCCCCACACTCTGACTGTAAACACTGGTCTGACTAGTGCTTCCAGATCTGAAAGGAGGAGTGCACCTGCACCTGCACCTGCACCTGCACCTGCACTCTAATGAGGAAGAACTGGGTCATAAAGCTATACGTTAGGGATGAAGAAGTGGTAGTAAAGAGTTAAAGGGAAGCAAGATCCCCCAACACATGGGCCAAAAAGACCCCTACTACAGATGCCAAGCCAAAATTTCCAGCAAAGGTGCTGCCCAAACACTCAAAACACACACACAGACACAGTATTTACACACTTTACTCACCCGCCGGATGATCTTATCGCCCTGAAAAACCACAATGTGACATTGTTCTTCTCACTGTTGTTGACACTTTAGCATTAACCTTGGTTTGTTTGCCAAAAATATGCAAAGTCCATTCTACCCCAACACAAATAACCTGTTGGTATCTTAGCAATCCAGTATCTTAGTGCCACTGTTAGTGTCCTACCTGGGAGAGGATGTTGGTGCACTGCTGCAGCAGGGACACGGGAGGCTTTCCCAGGCTGGTGGCCAGTTGAACCCTGAGCAGCTGCTCCTTCTGGGTGAGATTGTCCTGCAGGGCATGAGCCAAGGCCACAGCGGCACACCAGTTCGACAGGGAGTCTGCAGAGAACAAGCCTCCACACAGCAGCTGACCCGCTGAGATGGAATTTGCTGGGGGAAAAAAATAGAGCCAATCATGAAATTCATAATTATGAATAAAGCTGATGGTATAAGGCAGATAAACAGTCCATCCATTTTTAAGTGTGATAATATGCAAAGTGTTGAAAGGCAGAAATGTCACTCTTCTAGAAGGAAAACGTTTATTCTAGGTTGATAATTGGAGGAGAAAGACTCAAAAAACACTCAAGCTTCACACTTAAGTATGATTATAGCTTTGTTGATAATAAAACTTTAAAGGGAGATATTTCAGATGGATCCAAGTGAAATTAAATAAGGTCCTTATCCACAGTGCATTATCTCCACTAGATAGTAGCTGAATAAGTACCTCATGCCTTAGTGCCCTGGTGATACTCAAAAAGCTGTTAAATAGACTGTTCTAAGTCACTGTATTCATTAATCTGATTAATCCACTAAGACTGAGGATGTCTACAAACTCTTAAAAATTACAAAAAAAAGCATCTAATAATGCCACTTGTAAATTCTCTGTTTTTTTTACTGACCATCAATAGTAGAGGGCAGCAGCGTAGCCACAATCTCGCCTTGGCCTTTTTGATTTTTGTAGAGGAAACACTGAAAACAGTAAAGGACTGCACAGCGAAGCACAAATGGTTGCCTCTCATTGACCATGGACATGAGCAATACCACAATAGCAGGTCTATGAGATGAAGAGGAAAAGATCAGACAGAAAGTCAGTCAAAATTTACTATCAGGCAGACATAACAGACTCAATGTTACGGTTTTCTTGTAGTGTCTTGTCATGGTTGTCTACCTTGGTGGGTTTGAAGGAGCGTTGACTGATGCAAAGTAGTCCTGGTTGACCTGTGAGCCTCTGATAACCTCAGATACAGTGTTGATGGTCTGACAGAAAAAGGGCATATCACAAGCTTGAATGCAGTATGTCTTCAATGAGACAAGCCTTCAGAGTAAACAGTTATGTTTCATGCACTGGTAATAGTCCTTTAATACCACTGCCTTTACCTCCGTGAGGATGTCAGCAGGCACGCCGGTGGCCATGAGGATGGTACACAGCTGCTGTAGCAGGCCGCACTGGTACATGGACTTCTGACAGCTGGCTGTAGCTCCAGGAGAGTTCACTGGAGATACCATGACTCGCACCAGCTGGGAAAAGAACATTGTGTAAATTTCAACCAAAATATATTCCACTATTTTGCTCATTAAATTAGTTAAAGCAACACATAAACATGACTGTTCTGCATTACCTGCAGCATGAGGTGGAGGTTGGTGACCTTCTGAGCGGACCAGCCAGAGTTATCATCACCGACCTCAAACCAGGGCTTCATTCTCTGAATGTATGAACCCTCCTTGAAGAAGTTCTGGTTGGAGCTGTTGTTCTTAAGCAGGTTGAGCAGCAGCAGCAAACAGTCCTCTACCACAATTCCTGCACCAAGGGACAAGGAGGTGCATTAAGACATTACATCAAAAGAAAAACAACAATCTTACCATAATTGTAGACACAATGCTTTATTGAATTTTCAAATTGTTTACCTCCATCACTGCTGCCTTCTTCTGTGATAATGTCTAAAAGCCGCTCAAAAGCGTTTTCAAATGCCACAATTTTCTGAATGGCAGCGTTGCTTTTGGTCAACTGTTGAAGCAGCAGCAAGCCCTGGTGGAAGTGAACAAAAGGTTGTCATGCACATCCTGCAAATCTGGTTGTCATAGCGTAATAATTCTACTAAACAGTCACTAAAAAATGACCTGTATTAAAAACTTAGCAGTGTATTCAGACCAAGATCAGCCCTGCATTAAAAACGGGTGGAGGGGGCTGCACTGACTTTAATGGCTTTTCAAAAACCAAAACACTGCATCGCTGCTTTTTAACGCTCTTAACAAAAGTTGTACAAGGCTTGAAAGCTATCAAAACTGCAATTATTTCATTTTTTATTTCTGCTATTGTTGTAACATCAAGAACAGCTTTCACATTAGAAAGTAAGTAGTAACCAGGAATACGCAATTGCAAATATGTCATTGGTCAATTTAGCCTTTGGCAGTTCTGTCAGATGACTTTACTTAGCATTGCAGCAAACCCTGTTATTTTTTGAGTCCTCTGTTTTGGCAAAGATGCTGCAACAACATATTGGCCTCATTTAAATGAACTAAGGTCACTTACAGATAGAGTCTGACGTGACCTTGGTTAAGCAGGCTTTTACAGGTGGTTTTGCATAAAAATAGCAGCTTAAATACAAAGGATGAGTACTCACATCATTGCGAATTACTTCTCTAGAGTCTGCCAACAGGTCCATCAACCTGGAAACACCTGCAGATAAACACATAAATGATTATTTTGCTCTAAGGAAGATATTGACAAACTGACTCCTATTTTATTGTGGTCGCCAGATCTTTGGACCTTTGAATTTGGGGAGGACACTCACCCATTGGGCTGACCAGGATGATACCCTGAACCTGGACACCCTGGTTCTTCAAGAGAGCAGTCAATAGCTTTACTCCAGGCCATCGCACATGAAAGTCGAACTCCTTAAAATGCACACAGATGCATAAATATGTCATGCAGCTTTTTATACATACACAGATTTCCTTCAACAGCGGCAGAAACAGTTCAGTACCTCCAACAGAGTGAGAAGCAGGGTCACATGTTCAGGGTCCTGAATGAACTTGTCTGTGAACTGGGCTCCCAGGTCATCTGCCTGCTTCTGCGCATTCTCATCTGTGAAGGAGATTGAATTCTAAAATTAGTTAAATCTCCTATTAATACTTGAGCATGAGTCATTAGTCTAGCAAGAGACCAGTTGGTTTGTTCATAGCAATCAGCCTGAGCTAGACATCAATAATTATTGGAAAACAACATTTTCTGCACACTTTATCAAAAGTGATTTTCTGCTACCGAATAATGACTTTACAAATATTTTAATTTTTAAGAATGCTCAGGGTGATACTTGTGAACATGCCCTCTGGAAAAATAAAGGGTGACACACCAATGAGGGGACAGCTGGATGGTAGGGTGAACAGGGTTAACCAGGTGATCTCAGTGAGGTTATTGTTAAAGGGATTCTACTTTGTTTACACAGGAACAGACATTTATTACAGGAGGAGCACAAAGCTTAAGTGTGACAAGCTATAGCAACACCGCTGCACTGCACAGTGTGCACAGTGTGTAAATTGACTGGTAATCTGGCCACAACTTAATAGGACCTAAAATTAAACAGTATATGACAATGGCAGTTCTCTATGTTTTTACCCATGTTTTGGTTTATCCATCTCTAAGACTGGAATTTTGTTTACCTGCGTTATAAGCTTCAGTAATCAACATCGATATGGCAATAATTGGTCAAATGACTATGTATGTGTACCTTGTATGAGTAGGGCTTTTTTTGTAGAGATGACCCCATTCAAAATTACCACCTGTCTCTACAGCTTCTCCTCAAGTCTACAGGGCGCTTTAGCTTCTTTCAGTTTAGTGTTTTGATTATCCGGTTGGAAACTTGAAGGTTTTCTTTTTCCCTCTCACTGCTTTAACCAGTGTTATATTCATCACAGCTGCTGGCAGCTGTTTTTGGTGAAAACTTTCTAAAAAGTCAGTTATAGCACATCTGCTCAGCACCAAATAGCAGAGAAAGCTAACACCTGGAAAATGCACATTATTGTGCATTTGTCATCAAAAGAGGAAGATATTTACAGATATTTAAATATGAACACACATCTTTCAAGTGGTCAGATATTCCAAGATGTATGCAAAATGTGTTCTGATTGAATGAGATGTGTAAATAGGCAAATATTTGTTTATCATAGCTGCTTTTAAAGGGACCCATCACAAAATCAAGTACTATAAATTAGACAAAAAACAAACAAACAAAACATAACAATAAAATTGTTTAAATCTTACTTAAAATCCACAGATCTAATAACATTTACCAGCTACCATGAGACAAAGGGGAGTATATATGACTTTATAGTAATTTTGCTCAATTATACCAACAAAGCACTTAAGAAGCAATAAACACCAACAGTATTATATTATCACAAAAACAACAAGCTATTAAATGTGAAGGAAACACAGCAGTGAGACATTATATATTAGCAGACAGAGGTTCAGGGATTTAATAATATTAATAAAGCATTCCTGCTATCACCCAAACACCTTCTAGTCACTTTAACAATGCAAACATTTTTAGCAAAGTTAGTTATCTAGAGGTACTCTAACTACTACACTGATAAGTTTGTTTCAGTACTGACCAGGCATAGAAACATTCGTATGCTTCCCTGAGACAGGGATAGGAGTTACTGCGTCTGTGAGAGCAGGGGGGGAAGTAAGTTTAAAGCCTCACCCAAAAGCTAGCATTCATGTCAACCACTCTGAAGAGGTGCAGATTCAGCTGACTGATTCTTGTGAAGACATGCCACAATAACAATCAAAACACAGCCTGTAATTTTAAAGTGTTTGCAATCTTTGCACTGCATGAGGTGCAAACCAGACTATTAATACGCTCCTTTTCCACAGCCCCATCAAAAAGAACTGATTTGTAAGCACTGCTGGTTAGGGGGGTGGCATCATGCATAGTCAAAGAGTTTTACCTTCTGATTCATCTGTAGGGTTAAAACATGGAAGAGAAGAGAGACGAGAACCTTAATACATATCAGTCATTTACATTACACAGAAGAGGGGAATGCAAATCAACTGATGTCCAGTTGACAAGAATTATAACTTATTTATGCATGCAAACAAAACGAATGGCTCGGTCGGTCATCACTGTTAACAGTAGCCACAAAGTCAGGAGGAATCATGTTCAAATAAAAGCCAATTTAATGTAAATTTAATATTTCCAATAAATGTAGGACGACTTAATACCTTGTTCTTCCTCTTCATCATTGCAGATGATATTGTACAGTGTGTCCAAAGCATAGCCAAGGATTTCAGAGTCAGACCTGTTTAATTAGTAGGAAAAAGCAGGGTGTTAACAAAACACAAGTTTTTAACTGTTCACAGAACTTCAGTCAAACAAAACACTTGGTACGCATTACCTCATGACAGGCCTATATAAAAGATATTACCACAAAAATAACACAAATACTACACAAACATACCTGTCAGTTTGCAGTATGTTAATTAAGTGATCCATTGCCTGTGTGCCAACTTCCATGCGATATTTCTACAAAAGAATAGTAGAAAGGCAAAGCAAGTTTATTTGTATAGCACCTTTTAACATCATGTGATTAAAAAGGCTTCATACAAGATGTGAAAAGAATTTGAGACAAGTAATGCAATAAATAATAACAAAAAGGACTTTACAGAGTAAAATGAAAGAATGACTGTAGCTGTATCTGATTAAACAGGAGCATAAAAGTTACAACACAGCCTTAAATAAGTCCAAATTGAATTTAATTTAAAAAAGGTACTTGTGAACACAAAACCTTGGATTCCTGACTGAAGCTGTTTTCTGGTTTGTTTTTGGTACGTGGTGCATCGAAAAATATAATGCAGCTTCTCAGTGTAGCAGATCCCAACTGTTTTGTTGAGGCTTGATGAGTTGTGACAGTAATACTCATAAGATCGATGAGTCAGTATCAAGAGAGCATTTTCAAAAGTATCAGAATCAGTGTGGACAAACAAAACATTTTGTATTGTATTTCTGCATTCTGTACATCATTCTACATATCCATGTCTGTATTTTTTGACCAGCGCTGACACCACCACTTGTAAATGTGCAACCCTGTGCCTCTTAAACCCCTTATTCATGCCTGATCAACTCATTACTTATGGTTGATGGGGCCGCCAGAAACACAACTGTCTATGAACAGGACCAACTTCATGTCAATGATTAGTTCTTTTAAATCAGCAAAGTTGAGACTTTTATCCATGAGTGTGACAGGGGAGAAACCATTAACAAATGTTTCCATTCATTTCCATTACATTACAGGAGAAAACAGGAGAGCACTGATTTAATTCCACCTCTATTTGTTTGTTGACAGATACTCCAGTAAATTACAAAATGTTATTACAGTAGACATCCACTGGATTAAAAAAAAAAAGAACGGACAATATCTATAATATTTATAAACACAAATTTTTACTTGCAAGTCCCATCATACATACACTTAGTTGCCAGTTTATGATTACAGGGATAAAAATAAAAAAAATACCGAAACAGCCCAGGAATAAAATTTGACCCTTCAGAAGGTTGTAATGTTTAGTTTTACTGGTTTTATACAGAGAAGTGTTGTTAGAAACACTCTTTATAAAACCAAATACTTTTCAGCTAAACCACAAACTCAAAATGATCACACAACTAAACCTACAATTCTTTTAAACAATTTAAATTAAAATCAAACATTACAACCTTAATGGAGGGACAATTTATTGTAGGCTTGTTTAAAATGAAACAGTTTTAGCTAAGTGTACCTAAGGAACTTGCAACTGAGTGTATTTGCACTGTACCTGTTTTCAATAATTGTGTCTTTACTTTACCTTAGAGAGGGACTTAAGAGCCCGGACAGCATCTCTGCGGTCTTCTAGGAGCGTCGAGGAGGCTACCCGGTCACACAACTTCTGGATCTGTAAAAAGAGGAGTTATTACTTGTCATCACTTGTTTTACAAGTACTTCCGTCAGATATATAGCTAAGGGTATGTGCCTGTACTTATATATCTGTACTTGGAAGTAAATTGCAGATCAGTGGAAATGTTGTCTTATACTTCAAAGGCAAGGGTTACAAGGCATCAGTGCTTTACCAAAGGTCTTCTTTTGACACATGGAACTTCATCTTAGGCTTTTTTTTTTAAATGGAGATTGAATTTTAGTTATCATATTTTATGAGATCATACTCATCAAGCCATTTCCTACTGGATCACTTGAAGGTTAAGGTGAAGAAAAATCCCCTTTTTAACCCCCAAAAGAGTCACAAATTAGTCCTGTGATCTCCTCCCACTGGTAAACAGCTCCAGATCAGAGCAGATAAGGTGTGACTTTGGGTATGTATTCCCACAGAGTCTCATTATTCCCACAGAGCCCTTATTTTAACCATAACTCTCCCAAAGGTGATGTAATTTTCATCAGCTGTCAACTGGCATCTGTCCCACTGCTCCACCCATCCAACCAACAAAACACTTAAACCCCCCTGAAAAAGTACCACAGCCTACACAGTCAAACATTGATTTACATCAACCTTAATTCTAGGAATGAAGATTTTGCAACCTTTGAAAGACCTATAAAGTATTTCAACAAATTCTTTGTGTTTTGGCCTGTCAGGCTGTGATAAATGACGGGAGAGGAGAAAAACATCCTTGTAGCCTAATGTTAAGTGTAACCGAAATGCAATTTTAATGCTTTCTTTTAATATTTATTAATATGTAGATGAATTGAACTAATCAGGATTTTAAAAGCTAATAAAGAAAAACAAAGAATCAACAGAGATTTGTAAGTGGTAACATATGCCACATCTTTTTAATTTAAGGGGCCAAAGAGATTGTGAAACACTTGACTAGAGGCCAGAAATACAACACCTCAAGACAACAATTCCATTAATTCTATGATGAAGACAAACACCAAAATTCATTGTTGCTGCAGCAAATAAATTGTACTTTACTCAACAACTTATTGGTGTTAAGTTACTATAGTAAATACCAATAGTGAGTAAGACAATCCTGACACGAAAAATGTAACACATTGTGTCTTAAAGAATGTATTGTGCATTCTGCAGGAGGAACAAGTTGCCTCTCTGAACTGTCAAAACAGGAATGTCTCCAGACAAGGATCTGATTCTGTGGCCGTATGCTCCTGCAATGTCTTCAGGAGCTCTAGCCTGAATCTCATATGCTGTTGTACATTAGTATGTTTATTTTTTCATTGTGCGTTTATACGACTTTTTATTTACTCGATTTCTCAGACATTATTACTAAACGTAGTGAAAACAGCGGATATGTCAAAGCCAGCCTTGCTGCTGTCTGATAAATATGCTAAGTTAGCTTAGCTTATTAGCCTACTGACTAGCAAGTTGTTCCTACCTTAATTTAGGGGAAGCTTAAGGCACTTAACATATCATTATTTCTGTGTTCTCGGAGAACACTATCACCTTCTCTATAAAAGCAAACGCTTTATTGGTAAGGTGTGTGTTCTCAATCTGTCGGACACATAGTGGCAGAAACCTCAGCTAGCCGCAGCTAGCCGGGTATGTTTCCTACCGTCTCCGCTCCGGACGGCTGCGGCCCGGCTGTCTGCCCACCCATCACTCCTCTGAAAAACTGCATCTTTACAGACGTCTTTTCAGTGCCGTATACAAAGCGTCTTGTCTCCTGAAACCCTCTCAAATCCCCCCGCAGTGTTCCGTGCAGTAATTTGATGAACAGAAAAGAAAAAATGGTAAAAAAGTTGTGTTTTTTTTTACACTGTGTATACTGTCAGACCGACCCCGGAACACAAGTGTTACGGCACTGCGCATGCGCGCAGACGTGGCGATACGTGGCTGATCAACAGTCAAATGAGTTGAGATGTTTAAAGGGCAAGTAAGAACATTCATTCATTAAACTGTGTGTGAAAGATCATACACTTACTGGAATAACAATTGCTCTGAGAGGAGTTCAAATTTTATAGGTATATAAGATTTTGTTTTTTAAATCATAAGGGCCTTGTCTTGTGGAGGCTCCATGCGAAAATGCAGCAACAAGACCTTTATTATTTCATTTGATGTTATGCTTAAATAATACATACTTGACAAAATCTCTATACATTTTTACACAAAAATATAACACAAAAATATAACAAAAATAAATATAATATAACTGTGCAAACCTGGGGACAAGTGGTAAATTAGGAAAATGTTACCCGTTATTTTCTGGGTCTTTATTGATAATCTATACTGTAGTTTATTTTATTAATATTTCATATGTGTTGTACAAAATGATACCGAAATGTAAGGTATTAAAAATATTAAGTGACAAAAATATAAAAAAGTTTAAGTATCCCAAAACTTCTTTAAGGTAATACAAAAAACACAAAAACTATCAACAACAACAATTTCCTATTTAAAAGAATAATTTTTGATGTTGTCTATCTCTGTTTTTATTGTTTACTTCCTATGTTTGGTAACCAGCCTTGGTTAAGTAGGATGGCATTGTGATTTTTATTATTTTATTTAGTTTTCTTTGGGTGTAGTCTGTACCTTTTTTTTGTTACTGACAGGGCTGGAGCATTACACACAGACAGACCTTGTTTCTCCACACCACAAAATGAGAGAAGCTGATTCATGTACACATGGTAATTAAAATAATTAAGATTTGTTGATCAAGTGATTTGATATATATATGTGGCTGTAAATGTGGAACGACACATGAGTCATAACACACACAAAAAAGATCCACCTCTTGCTTAAAAAACTCTCACACTGGGTCTTTGTGAAACATTTCCTGTGAGCTATGGAACTGACAACGACAGCAGCCATGATTTTTCTTCTCTGCGCACAGATGCAAAACACAGGTATGATTATCAGCCCATCATTCTTCAACTTATTGAAAGAAGCTTAACAAACAGACAATGTCATCATTGACTGACAGAAAAGCCAGGGCTGTAACTTGGAGTGTCTTCTTTAATGAGGATATCATACTGCCATTTGAAGCAAATTTGTGTTCTTATTATATAAATTAAAACAAAAAAATTATTTTATTGGATTTTAATATTTTACTCTGAGAAATTAGGGATTTAGTAAGAAATTAAATTTAAAATTCATTTCTTTCCCTTGAACCAGAATTTTATTTCTTGAACTGTGGAGTATAATAAAGAGATTTATACTAGGAAATAAAAATGTAATGATGAAAAAAGCAAAAATATATTCAGAAATTTCTCCTCTGAAAAAAGTGAAACAATTCCACACTTTCACCAGACATAACAACTTTTCTTTTCTCCAAGGGGCTCTTCCTGTTCCTGTTAGACCTAACTTGGATTACTATCACCATGAGGCTTCTGGAAATGGAAAACAAGGTATGAAAAGAAAAAATCTCTCAGCATTACATGTTCATTTTGAGATCATCACATTGTAAAACTTAAATACATCTTTTTTCAAGGGTCCTTTGTGAAGGAAACAAATAAAAACCATCCATGTCAGATTTTTCCTGTCCCTGACGATGCCTTGATTGCAGTGGACGCCACTCCAATCCCTGTTAACAAGCCAGGCCAGGATCACACAGTTCTTCCACTTTCCTCTACTGTCAAAACCAAAGGAGACACATATCAGAAACCTCCTCCTCCACCTAATGTAGTTTACCAACCTATTATGCCTTTTTACGTTCTCCCACCAAATCATGTCAATGTGTATGGAAAAGGTGCTGATAATTACAGATTTCCACACTCACCTTTTGGTGCAGCTGGCTTCTTTCGAGCTCCTCAGTGGTTCCTGGATCTTCAGAAAGATAAAGTGGACTTAATTCGTCAACACAGCGGCAATCCCAAAGGAAATCGAAGAGGTTCCCTCCTGGTTAAAAGGTTTGATTTGACATCAAGTAAAATGTCATCTGAGGAGGATAGTGATGGTGACTAAAGAGATGCTGGAGGTGACACCGCTCACTGGACTGATTAAATCCTTTGAGCATATGAGGGTATCAATTGTAAGTTATTAAGAATTCATGCAAATCCATGCAATTATAAACAAAAGCTTAGTGGTGTCTTGAGTCTTAAAGGTGACTTTTGGTTTTTTACTGTAAAAAAAAGTTTCTGTCCTGCATTAACTATTACAAAAACACAGTTTAACAAAGTGAGTGAAATTTGCAACTGGAAAAGCATTTTGCGAAGCTGATTTTTTTCACATTCCTGTTTACTAGCACATAGTTGTCTTCTTTATTGCTTGTGTTGCTCTGTTAGGGTTTCTTGAAATGCTACAACCACCTGTACATCGTGGAATAATATATTAAAAAAAATGTATAAAGACATTGCTCCACGTCATTGATAGTGGTCAAACACCCAGAAGAAAACTTTCAAATGGGTCCAACACTTCAGTACTGCATTTCCATTACGTTGGAGGACTTGGTGAGACAACATTTAAAAAAGGAGTCAAAACTGCTACAGCAAGAAGCCAACATGTTCTGAATTTCAGTCCTTGGTATGCCACAAAATAATGTTTTATACAAAATCCATCTTTTACTGCTACTGTCAGATGAACACCTATGTTTTAAACTACAACCCAGTGTGTAACACAAGCCGTTATCATTGAAAGTCTCAAATCTCAGAGCTCCTTTTCTTTTAACCTTTACAAACATTTAAAGAGCCTCATACAACATAATACAATTGTTTATACAAGCTGAAAAGGACTAACCTTGGTAAGTAAGTTGATATGTATGTGAAAAATCATCGAATGAGGAGCCTCTTTAACTCCAACATTTGCAAAATAAAAATGAGGCTGAAACCAAAACCTTTTCCCTAAATTGCAGAACAAATAAGTATACTGACAGTTTTCCTCTGCCTGCCAGTCGACCTGCACTTACTTCAGCAATTATACCTGCACCGGTAGTTAAATAGGTAGTAGGTAGTTAAGTAGGCATCCTATTTACTATCAAACTCCAAAAGGCTGCCTGAGAAAAGTCTGATATCTCTGTTCTTGGTTTTGGACTGCTAATCAACATGCAATTACAGTGTAC
>JAQNCA010000024.1:2506934-2518729 GCA_029783725.1 Acanthurus tractus
TTCAATTACAGTGTACAATGCTTTATGGAGGAACCTGCAAACAGTATGAGTGGTGCTGATATCAGTAGTTTATTGTATGTTAAGTCCAACACATTCAAAACAGAAAGGAAAAAAAAGAAGAAAAAACAAACTAAAAAAAAACAAAAGAAAACAGAAAACTCAAAGATTCTCCACCTGCAGCACTTAAACTAGCAACAAGGGTAAACAACAGTAAAAATTAAGATGGCAGCCAACTGTTTACCACAACTGCTAAAGCCAAGAATGTACTTCTATTTCCATTGAAAAAGGACTGGAATGATTCACAATGAGGATTCACTCTACTGCATTTTCAACCACAGGAAAATAAATTTACAATTGTATTTTTTTTTTTCTTATAAGGATTCTTTAAAGTTTGGAGAAGGGCGGGTCATTGAAAACAGTGAAAAAGAATTATCCAACCACAGGTCTTAATGCTCCAACATTTTCACCACCACTACAATGTAAAAGCACAGATTGGTTTGAAAGCGTGATGGCTCTTCTTGACCCCTCTCCTCATTAGCCATTGCTGTAAAAAGTGAGATTGCAGTCAAGTGCCCGTGTTAAGCAATTACCTGACAAATAAACATTCGGGGTAGAAGCACCCATAAGAGCTGTCTGTTTAAAAACACTCGAGAGCAGTTTTTTTTTCTTTGTAATATTAGGTCTCTCTATTGAAAACTATTCTCACATCTGACAAAAATCTCAACTACAAAGAAGAGTAGCTGATCATCCCTGTGTAAAACTACATAAACCATGCCATGCCTGCACATTATATCTTGTTTTAACTGCAAGAGAGCAAAGATTGTTTTATGTAGATAACAAGATAAGCCCTAGTATTTTCTTTTCTTTTTTTTTTTCTTTTTTCAATTGCCAGATGAGAAATTGGGAGAGTGGCTGTGTTCAAACTGACAGATTGTCCCAGAAATATTGGGAATAGTGCAATACCACCAGACAAGGAAGACCTCGTTAAGTATATTTGTCCAGAAAAATGCTACATCAATTTAACTTCCCATTTCAGTGCAAGATAACAAAAAATTAAATTAAGATAACAACTCATGTTTGTTAGATTTTCCTTTCCAGCTGAAACCAAAGGATCTTCCCTCCCTACCGGGTGGTGAAAAGCAAAATACCGCAGAGAACAGGAGACGGCTAGTATGGCATTCAGATTATATCAGCCTTGCATGGAGAAATAAATTGAAAAAAAAAAAAAAAAAAAAAAAAAAAAAAGCACAATCAATAATCAGCATATGAAAATACAAATGCATAAGCAGCTAGAAAATGTGAGCACAATTATTTGCTAGTCTGTAGGCTGGAAATATGGCCAGCCCACTCACACAGATCATTACAAAAAATTGCTGCTGAGAAAAAAAAACAAATAACAAAACAAAAAAGTCTGACAAATTCTGAATCCAGGGATTAACCCGAGTGCTGCCATGACTCAAAAACTACTGTCAGACTAAAAGTAAAATCAACAGTATCCGAATCACATTGTGAGACTCTTTCCTAACAGCAAACCTTAGCTCACTGATATCACACTTGTGTAGAACTCTGACATGCTAATTCAAGGACCAAACGTTCCACTGTCACCATCTTTAATGTACCTTTTTTTAAGGGAGGGGAGTAGTTCTTCAGATGCACGTTTTAGCTGTATAAAATCAGAACAGAATTTGAGGCACCTATTGTCTCTACAAAACCCAGAACAGACACAATACAAAACAAATGTACAATACTCACCACAGATCAGCTTAGGTAGTAAAACAGTATGGAAAAAAAGAAATATGTTCCTGAAAAACTTAAATCCTGTGAATACTGCTATATTTTTTTTCTAAATCTGCTCCCAGAAGACAATAGTTCAAAATGAGCAGTTCCTCATTAGGAGGCGGCAGGCCCTGAACCGCTTTCCACTTAAGTAAGACTGGAAAAGGTGAAATAGAAGGCACCATCATGCGCTTATCAAGTTGAGAGAAAATATACACAAAACAAAACATACAGTAAACTATGATTTTTGCTGTACATTTATTCTGTTACTCCGCACTTAAGACAGGGAGGGAGGGAAGAGGGAGGGAGGCGCCATCCACCCCAGTTTTGCGGTTTTGCTGGCAGGGAAAAACATGAAGAAAAACAAACTTGGAACCAAGAAAAAAAAAAACAGAGCGAGCAGCCATCATTACCACCACTCTTCTATTGTTCAATATTGTTTCTTGTATCCTTTGTCTCCCCACTTATTTGGTGAAAGTCCAGGATTTGAGCTTTTCTTCTTTTTTTAATTTATAAATGAGGAAAAATATAATGTAGATTTGCTTGTCATCTTGTCCATCCAGCAGTAATTGAAGTGTAGTATTGGGTCAAAGTGTGAAAAGTACACTGGTCACAGCAGACAGGCTGTAAGTGAGGCCTGCCCCAGTAAGTCGTATCGTTTTGAGAAAAACAGGTCTCTCCAGCTGCGTTCCGAGCGTGGATGTCAATGTAATACGACAAAAGTACCCATTAGTGCATATTGATGAGTGCATTATGCAATTTTGAAGCAGTGGTCTCTCAAAAGGAAAAAAGTAAAAGGCAAGCTTTTCCTCTGGAATTGCACAAATCTTGCATCTCACTCTTTTCGAACAGTAACGGGCAGAAAACTACCATATAAAATGTGCAATAGAGGGATTTCATGAAGCAGCGCCTCAGTTAAGTCAAGGCATATAATCTCTTTTCTTAGATGGGCTGTACTGTCGTAGTTAAAGTCTTATCAGTCCCTCCTAATGTGGCAGATTTATCCTGGTTGGTTTGCCTTTTTTCACAAATTTACAAATTATAGTCTGTGAATTCTGGAGATACCCAAAAAGGATGCTCAGCTCACAACTTATAAGCAGAATTTTTTGTTTGCTTATTTTGTTTTGTCTATTTCACAAACAAATGGTTGACAGGCTGTCACATTCCAAAGCAAAGAGGGAACAAAAAATAAAAAAATAAAACAAAAACAAATATATGTGTTTATACATGAAGATTTCTTTTTGTTACGAGAACAGTTGAAGATGAGGAACACGGTACTACTTCCACTCTGCAGGTGGTGCTCTTCTCAGCGGCGCTGAGTTGTGAAGCGACCCTCTCCTTGGCCTCCAGAGCTTCGTCCAGAGCCCATGCCGGGTTTTGGGGCCATGCCGCCTCGAGGCGGCGGTCCCCTCCCGTCTCGTTCACGCATCATTCCACTTCCAGCGATGCCTCGTGAACCTCCAGGGCCTCGGTCATTGCGCCTCATGTCCCGACGCTCATCTCCACCACGGGTCTCCCGCTCACGCGCTGCCCTCGTCTTCTTCTCCTCCACATTCAGACGCACCTCGCCTCGAAACATGATGGGCTGTAGGAAGAAAAGCAAGGTCACAACAGGAGAAACTGGGATCGAATGTGTCCCCTTCTATTTCAAAACCCACAGCATTATCTATCACAGCACACGTTTGTTCACCTGTCCCAGACTCAATTGTCCCTAACACTGTTCTGTCTCATATTTGTCTGACCAAAGAAGTTCTGTGTACATCCAGAAAACAAAACAAAACCAAAAAAACCTGCAAGATTTTTTGACAAAAGAGTTCAACTTGGCCTCAACTTTTGCCACAAAATTTCTTCATATCTCAAGGTCTAAACTCTGTTTTGTTTTTTCTGTTTGTTACTGACATTTTTTTTATTAAAATGGGAAACAAATGTTACATAATTTGTTTTAACAGATTTAAAAGCAGTTAAGTAGGATAATGTCTTAGATTAAGACCTGTAAGGATCAATGTGTATATCACCAAACCACCACCAAAAGAATGAAAGTGGGTAATGAAATGTTAATACATGCCCCTTCTACCTTGGCCCCCAAGATTCTTTGAACAGGCTCGGAGTCGTCAAAGACCACAAATCCGAAGTTGGGCAGCTTCCCACCAACGCCCTTGGTGTTGATCCGCAGCTCCACAACATTTCCATATGCTGCAAGAGTAGAAAGATATTAAGTAGCTTAATTAATATCTTCTACAGTCGATAGAAGATTACTCAGGGTAAGGACAAAGTGTTGCCTTTCGAGAAAACATACTCATGAAGAATTCTTTGAGCTCGCTCTCATCAATGTCATGTGGAAGGTTGCCAACAAAAAGCTGGTGGCTGTCTGGGTAGCGAGTATTTCGCCTGCTGTCCATGTCACCAGTTTCAGCTTCTCCTCTGCCACCTGCAGGTCAAAGCAAAAAGGAGAAACTCATCATCACATCACACGTCAGAGAAACTCATCAGATCAGCTGATGCAAACATTTGCATCAAACTTAAAACATACAATTCCCTGCATAAAGAAAATGAAACTATATCACATGATAAATAAAGTGACTGAGTCAATCAATCAGGAATCAAAGAATAATTATGACACTGGATTGTAGATTCAAGATGTGGTTTTAAGTCACATTTACCTTTGTTCACAAAACTCAAGTGTGGTTTTCCTGTTTGTGAATCCGAAGATGCAACACCATCTACAAGTGAAGAGACATGCAAGGCTTAAGCATAAATGAAACAAAAAGCTAAGAGAAAGTAATAAACTTCTGATTTTGGGAATGAGTTTTGTCTTTACCAGGTCTGGGACCCCGTGGAGTGAAGGCTGGTCTGTCACGTGTACGCTGGTCTCTGGGCCGAAGAGGTGCTGTCTGTGTCTCCGGCTTGGCTTCAACTCTTGGCTGTACAGGGCAGGGGGGTCATAAAAACACTTACTTAACCACATATCTTTTTTTTTTTTTTTTAAATCAATGATTTCACACTGTGCTTCAGAGTCAGTTTATGATAGTAAGCCTGAGCCAGTTACGCATATTAGTCTCAAGGCTCCCAAGTCACTTTGCTGCCCTTGACTGATTTTTTTGCCTTTATTTTTTGATATAGCAATTTAAATACCAATCTTGACAGCCAAAAGCTTCCTCTGATTTATATTACCCTGACAAAAATCTGTCCACATAATCACAAAAAAAGTTGCCTTATTCAAGAGAATCTAATTTTATTTCCCTGAAAATTTGCTTCAAAATGCAAAATATGTATATAAAAAAATCTAATTTTTAGTCTAAGAAAGTCTTAAAATCATCAGACTTAAAGGAATACATGACTGCCGGAAGGCTTTACAAAAGGAAATATACTTTTCCAGAGGCAAATCAATAATAGCGCTATTACCACCATAAACCTTTTCAGAAAACTCCCCACTTCCTGAAACACGTGTACAGTAAATTTCCTTAATTTAGGGCTTCTGGGACTCTTCAGGAAATGTGGTTTCTTAATTTTACCAGTAAAAAAAATTCCATATTTATTGATATTTTGCAAATTCTGTGTCAAATGGTAGTTGATTACCTGTGAGCTTGGAGCTTTGACAACATGAGGTGGGATTCCAGAGGAGGTGACAGTGCCAGTAGGGGGCAGGTTTTTACTTGTCACCGAAGCCCACGAGAAAGTCTGTAAGGGAAGCAACAATGAATTGTTTAGGCTGTGACAAATAACATACAGCAGCACACAACAAAATTAGCAGGTGCACCTTTGGGCAAAGTATGTTGCTGCCATCATGGAAATCCTTGATGGACTGGGTGATATGCTACTGGACTGTGCATGACAGAGGGACTTTCATAATATCAGCATATATTTTATTCGTATTGTAAAACACCAAAGTAATGTGGAATCTTGCTCTCTCTCAATAACACAACTGTGAAAGGAACAGTGTTGAATATTATTCCATTTAAGTGGTCTTTAAACCTACATACATAATGTTATATGAGCGCAGAGAAAAAAAAGAGTATTCGTGAGCAGAAAAGCATGAGGGCTGTGTCATGTGACAACTCCTCACCATCCAAACAAGAATACAAATTTTTGCGTAAAACAAAATCTTCCTCAAGTTGCTTACCATTTTACAACAGTTAATTTATTTGAAAGGTCTCTTTTTTAATATGCAGCATAGAAAATTCATCAAACTAACAATATACATTTTAAGAGGTTGAATTCAGACTTGGAAAGCCTCTGACAAATCTTGTTCAAGAGAAGTATTCTACAGAGACAGATCAGTCATACCTTGGGAGGCTCCTGGGTGTTTGGTGGGGACTCCACAGGAACTGGTGAAGGTGCCTTCTCTTCCATTTCTTCCAGAACCTTCTCATCTGCTTCAGGCTTTATCTCCTCAACTTTGGGCTCTGGTTCAGGCTCCGGCTCAGGTTCTGGTGCTGGTTCCTCCATGGGCTCCTCTACTCCATTACTGTAGATTACAATAAGGCATACTGTAACTTCCTCAGAAGTTTAAAAGAAAGTCCATCATAAAAGTAAATGGGGGGTAAAACACATTAAAATATATGATCAAGGTTATGATAAAGTTTTAGCATACGTGACGGGGTGAGGTTCGTAATAGGTGGTGCTGTTCGGACTTTCCTGAAGTGGCTCAGGGGACGGCTGTCTCTCCTCTGGCTCCTCTTCAACTTCCTCCTCTGATTCTAATTGAGGGAAAGAAAATAAACATAATGGGAAGTTATTTGCAATAGCATCCTCAAATTTACCCACAAAAACATTAACTAAAAATTCAAATGAAAGATTTGTTCTGATTATTTGTGAAGATCTTACCCTCATCAAGCTCAGCTTCAGAATCTCCAAAAACCTCATCCTCGTAACGGAAGATGTCATTGTGGACATAGAACTTGTTTGCCACTGAACCCTAAAAAAAATGCAAGGCACATATGTATTCATGTGATCTTTTTCTGTCCTGGAGAAAATTCATTACAGCAACAGTAATTCAACTCCTCTTACCTACTCTGCCAGTTGAGCCAATAAAAGCTCAAAATTTTAATTCACAGTTAATTAACTGCCAACCAAAAGTCTCAAAAAAAACAACAATAATAATTTTCTACTCATATTACTACTTACACTGATTGTCTGTTAATGGTACGGAAATGTACAGGTACTCACCTCTGGAGCAAGCACAAAAGTTTGCATGAACTTCCTCATGGGCTGACCATTATTCGACAGTTCTCCAAGGACTTGCACAACCACTCCATCACTCAGTGTGGCATGGGCATCCACGTGCCTGATCTTTGTGTGGCATTCACTAAACTGCAGGGACATGACCTTCTTGTGGATTTCCTATGTCAAGAAAAAAAGAAAAAAAAAGGGGCAATGAGTTATTACTTTTATATTCATTTATCAGTTGAAAGCAGGGTGATGATATATTTATAGCTAACTCCTTTTTTATTAGACCAGATATACAGAAATAATGCTATGTAAAAATGAAAAGCTGTTGCATAAAAGGGAGGAAGCTTAATACAATTCACTCATGTAATGTTGTGGCTTGAGGCTTATTCCTTTCTCCTATGTTGCAAAGATTTCTTAGTGCCATGTTTAATTTAGATAAAATTAGTCATATTTTATCCTTACTGACATAATTATGATTGTACAAGAAACCTACTACACAGAATTTTCCATGTGAATGTACATATTTAGTCTGTAGCACTTACTGCTTGTCCATAAACCGCTTCTGCCAGCTTTCCACATGGGTCAAGACCTCCATGAACATAGGAAGAATTCCTCCCATAAAACCTAGTTTGGACAATTATATGACAGTCATACAGAGTGATAACCAGCACCTACAGATATAGAGTCTACCATATCACATTTTGGTAATTACCTGTGAAGGAAATCTGGTGCCTTGTTTAAGAGTGTGTAATACTGCCTCACAAACTCCCGCCCTACAAGCAGGGGACTTGGCTTCTCCATCACCATTTCTTTGGTAAACAATATTAAGTGCTGAAACAAAAGATAAACGAATGACATAGTTGTAATATAAATATATACATTTTTCAATTCAATTTCTTGTTTATAGTTGTACTTATGTTTAATTCAAAACAATCTGTTAAAGACAAGTAATTATTAAACTTAGTGGTCATTTCTGTGGCTCTAATTTAACAGTGAACGGTAGAGTTATCTTTAAAGCTGCTTCCAATTTTTTTCCCCCTTTTATTACTCTATGTTGTGCAATACAATTCAATAGCGCCACAAACTAACTGCCTTAAAGAGAGTATAAAGTTGAAACAAAGCTGAACCTTTTCAAAAGAGTTTGTATTAACTGCCCTCAAAGATCCGTTGTAAAGTGTTTTGTATTAGGTTGCATTGGTTAAGTCAAGGCATACTGAATTAATAAGCAACTTAGTGTAGGAAACAATGACCTGGAAAATATAATCTTGGCGTCATTGGGACTGCTACATGAACTGTTTCAAGAAGGGCTATTTTAAGGAAGCCCTTGTTGATATACATTAATGTTCATTTTACCTCAAATAAACAATTTAGATGTGTTTGAAACACAAGTATGAAGAATGGGTGACAATTTCTTTGTCTACTTATGCCAATGTTTCCTCAGACCCACATCAATCTTACGGAAGAAGCACGACAGCTGACTGTTTAGCTAACTGGCTAACACAACTGCTAACATTCAACTGCGCCATCACGTTCATCCAATGGGACAAAGAAGGAAACCGGCTGTAGCTAAAAGGGAAGCGACTGATGTGGGCATACGAGATGGGTTATGGTCAAAACGAACCCGACAACATTTCTATCATTTTTAGGTATACGCAATGCACACATGTTACACAGATCGGCACGTCTCTCTGTATATAAGTGGCCTACTGTATGAATTAGG
This sequence comes from Acanthurus tractus, assembly GCA_029783725.1. Taxonomy (NCBI): domain Eukaryota; kingdom Metazoa; phylum Chordata; class Actinopteri; order Acanthuriformes; family Acanthuridae; genus Acanthurus; species Acanthurus tractus. The sequence continues at coordinate 2,515,600 of JAQNCA010000024.1, forward strand.
CCTTTCGTTTCTGAGCTAACGACATCCTGCCATTTAGCCATTAATCGTGACAGACTGATCATTTACACAGACTTATATTCTAGACATTTTCTGAGCACTGTGCATCTGCATTGTCAGCTAGGTCAACATTATCTAGACAATAAAAACAACTAAAGAAGCAAAAATTCTAAGCTTTCGGCCTCTTTGCTGTCATCTTCCATGTCTAACGCCAGCCCGGCATACAGGAAAGCAACGAAAACCTTGCGACATTGTATGTTTGCTAGCTAGCTCTAGCTTTGGCTAACTTGTGGCGTCGTCGTTTTTCCTTCAACCGGTAGTCACTTTTACAAATCGCGGGACGGACATAGTCAGTGAAAAATGTTGGTATTTCGATCACCACAGGAAAACTGCAAAGATGTCATTCTGCTATAATGTACTTTGACATAGACAACTCGCGTGCTGATTACAACCTGGGAAAACCGTCAAGTCAACACAACGTTGAGCCTAGTGATAGCCATTGCATTGCACCGATAAAGTACGTACATGCAATCCCAGTGGGGCTGCTAAATTGACAACACCGACGACTAGTTTCGGATCGATTGTATTATAGTCGTTACAAACCGTACTTCTGGTAATCTAACATTAAAACTTTCTCAAAGTTTGAAATAAATGACCCAAAACTTGCACTGACAGTCGAGTTATCATCAATGAAACGTCTTAAGCGCTATGCTAGCTCAGAGAAAACAAAGGGAGGCAATTTTCACAAACAGTGATCTTACGCATGATTTGAACCGGATAGTTTAAATGGACAATTAGTACAGTAGCGAGACTTTTAGCTCGAAAGTTTGAATTATTAGAGCATGTCTGTCGAGTTTTGCTTTCACTAGACAATGCAGCTAATATTAGCTGGTGCGGTTAACATTAGCTTGTCAACCGTCTCATGGCTAACTTAGCTCGCAGGAAGGCTAACTTACCTTAAGAAAGACCCTATCTATGTAGACAGAATTTCTTGTGATAAAATAACTACAAGTAACCGAATGTACACTGTTCTGAAATACAGAGTATCCCAAGTGAATACTATTATATTCTCCACACTTTTCTATCCAACAGTTTATGATCTCTGCTGTATCAGAGATTGAAAATTTAAAGTGATAGCGTCTATTTATTGTTTTACCCCTGCAATCTGGGGCAGGGAACCCCCATCACAAATATTCAGCCAATGGACTGTTTACACTAGGTAACATAAATTATGACGCAGGAGAAATCACCACGCCCCCAAACTTTCTACTAATGCAATCTGAAAACCACACACTGAGTTTACTGCAGTTATTGTAAATTATCACGCTCCTGGTTTTTTGCTTTGTTTTGTTTTGTTTTTGCACCGTACCTCTTCTTTTCTTGAGTGTCTATTTTTGCTCGACTGCAACTCCAAAATAATCATCAGTAGTAAAGCTACATTGATATATGCAAAACGTAAGGTAATTTATAGTTATAGTAATTTAAAGTACAACATGTTAGAATTGTTAATAGTTCATCGACAGTCTAAAATTTACTTATTTAAAATCCATGAAAATTGTTGTTTTATCACACAACTCCTACAGTTTTTAAAAGGTACACCACCAATTTACACATTGAAAAAAGTTGCAAGCTGGGATGTCATTAGGGTTATCTCATAGTCTTGAATAATAGTCAAGTGCCCATATGAGACACTGTAACAGGTTTTTCTTGCTGTCATCCTCCCTCCAGTTCATTATGCACTTTCATTGTAAGTGACAGAGGACAAAATCCATAGTTCATATTCTAAGTAAAAAGTCATCTGATGACATACACTTCAGTCGTATAGTTTGCCTTTTTAGAGATTCTTTCTTTAAAAAATGGTACACACTGGCTACTAGTTCACCTTTATATTCTACACATGAATTTTATGATATCATCATTTATGCTGTATGGAAATAAAAACAAAAAACATAATATATTTATTTCCATACAGTGTAAACTAACAAAATATAAAGGCAAATGTAGAAGACTGCCAAACTAATTTCGCTCACTTCATGAATAATCAGAAATGGTAATTTCAGTACTTTATGTTAGTGGTTCCATCTGGTCAGATGCAGAGACTGGGTTTAAAAAAAGAAATAAGTAGACATAACTTTAAATATCGCTCTTCTTGATCAAACTGTTTCTCAAAAAAGTTAATATGGGTGCTGCCTTAAAATCTCATTTGCTACTACTACTACTACTTTTATGACTACTTCTACAATTCTTTTACTTCTAGTAGTAGTACTACTACTAGTAGTAGTAGTAGTACTTTTACTACTACCACTTTAAATAATAAAGGAGGTCAAAGTGAGGTAAATTAATGAATGCTGCCTCACCCCATTGTTTCAAATATCATGTTAAAAAAGAATTGGGCTTTAATAGAACTTTACATAAATTTAAAAATATGTATGCATGATGCTTTCCTGATGTTTTTAGTAGGGTTATAACACTTAAAGATTCAGCTTGAATAAATATGGATATTGAGCACCACCAAGTGGTCAAACAAGCTTTGTGAGGCAAACATTACAGCACATATCCTATCACTGAGCTATAGCAACATCCAATGACTTGAAAACCCAGAAATCTGTGTTAAAAAAATGTAAGGTCTTACTTAAATATGAGAAGCAAATCACACAACTGTAATACTCTAACATGAGTAACAATCCTGCATTAAAAACTTTATTCAAATAATAAAAAATATTAGCATTAAAATTTGCCTGGAGTAGTGTTCAAATTATTCCTAAATACTGACATGTAATTACAACTGCATTAATGAGTACTTTTAGTGTTGTAGCTGGTAAAAGCAGGGCTTATTTTTAATGCTATACAGCCAGATTTCTTAAAACGTAATATGCAATCATCAGCCTTGTTATAATTATGAGTGTTAGAGTTATTCACATTATGTTAGAACGGTCTAATGACACAAATAAAGTTGCGTTAAATGAGATGTTATGGTACTTTTGATCCAAAACAGTAACTGTAATTTAAAAAAACAACTAATTTCCCATTATATCACTTTGATTTACATATTTTTAAAGTCTTAACACTGTTACTCATGCCCGCTCTACAATAATGTATCACAGCCCTATAAATTAACTCTTTAATCATTCAT
>JAQNCA010000024.1:2536971-2553059 GCA_029783725.1 Acanthurus tractus
GTCTAGTGCCATGAGCAAAGCAAATTCTCATCATCTAAGAGTAAAATGAGCACAAGTTCTTGACAAAAATATCACTTAAAAACCTCCTAGTAAGACAGTAAGTGCATTACCTGTGTACTCTTAAGATCTTAAGAAAAAATTTAGTCATGCATGCAGTTAAATCCAGGGACAATAGAAAAGCTTTATAGGGGGATGAGGGGTTAAAAAGCTATAAGGCCCTATCGTACACCCGGCGCAAAGGCAATGCACCGGTGACACAGATGTCATTCCTATCTTACACCCCGCGCAAACGTCATTTTTGCCACTAGTGTAAGATAGTAAATCCACTTGCCTTCAGACCCATGCACCTTGGTCATGGTTGTGGCACTGGAGTCTCCATTAATGACATCCAGAAAGAAGTCAGCTGGGTTGTTGTGAGGCTCGCAGGGATAACCTGTGAGCACAGACCAAAATTATCCATGCTTAATATCAATACACTTTCCAAAGTTACATTAAGATGTTGTTTTTTTATTGTCGGTGGTTTATTCATTGAAGCCTTACATGAAAAAAGCTACACAACAATCTACATTTCCAGGTGTCATCTTTTAAACATCTGGTAGCCATATAAACATGTCAGAAGTTATCTTGAGGTGATAATATGTTTCCTCATAGTTACCAATGTTAGCGAAGTAGTCCAGAGCGTTTGGTGCTGGTCCATGGTACACCATTTTACCATTAACCAGCAGAGTCAGAGTGTCGAACAGTCTGTAGATGGAGTATCGTGGCTGGTGGATGGACATAATTATGGTTCTTCCATGACTCGCCATTCTGAGAGACACAAGAGTAAAAATTACAAATTAAAACTTGTAGTGACAATTAAGCTAATAAGCTTGTGATTACATTCAAGTTTAAAAAGGTTCTCTAGGTTTTGTTGATAAACATTATAAATATAATACTAAAAGAATAGTGTTTTCTATTAGCTAATTAGTCTAACACTGTAAAAGCCTGTTACAATTGCCCATAAATGTTAAGGGAAAAATGAACAATAAACAGTATTATGTAATGAACAGGCAAGCATTGACTAGTGTGACACACTTAAAGAGTTTCTCATTCTTCATTGCATTGTTTGATAAATGCGCCAAAAATAAACAAAAGGGCCATAATAAAAGGCGATACACACAGGTGCAGGAGGTCAAAGAGGCAGCCCTAATTTCATTACAATAGGTTGTCGTTGTTAATTGTTGCATAACCTTTAAATTAACCAACAACCTGCTCAAAAGAGGCTAATTTCAGCTTTAAAACATAAATTTAAAAAATGCACTGAAACCCTGCAATGGCCTTTTCTTTTTCTTTTTTCTGCAATGAACTCTTTAGATTGGGACCAATTCAGCTAATGCTATAATTAAGTGACATTCAAACAGCGAAAAGTAAGTGTTTTTAGATTGGATACAGAGTTAGATAAAGGTTAGATACAGAATTAGATACAAGTACAGCTGTGTGGAATGAACTAAGACTCATCTCTGATTGACACTATGATAGAGTTAGATGTAAGATGAGTTGTAGAAAAGTTCACCTTTTGAGTAACAGCAAGACAGAATTAGCAGTGCTGGCATCCAGTCCAGTGGTGGGTTCATCCAGAAAGAGGACTGAGGGATCAATAATCAGCTCCATGCCAATGTTAGTCCTCTTCCTCTCTCCTCCAGAGATCCCCCGGGTCATCTGTGTGCCCACCTGAGAAAAAACCCCCACATATGAACCCACACAATCAGTCTGTTCTGTCCTGAAGCCTGAGGCAGACCAAAAGGTTAGATGACTGGAACATGTGTGTGTGTGTGTGTGTGTGTGTGTGTGTTTTTACCTTAGAGTCAGCCACCTTGGTAAGACCCAGTTCTTTAATGAGGTGATTGACTCGAGCCTCCTTCTCACTCTGAGGCACAGAGCTGGGCAGCCGCAGCGCCGCAGAAAAACGCAAGTTCTCCCTCACAGTCAGGGTGCCCATGACCACATCTTCCTAGGAGGGGAGATGAGAGCTTGAGGTCAAAGGTCACAGAGTTTTCTCCTTAGTTACTCTGTTGTGGTTTCTGAAAATGTACATTTCCACAGAACTGTGAGGCAATTGTTGACCAAAAAATGTTTGACTCTTTAAAGCTACTATCCTAAAAAAAATTTTTTTAACAGGGATCAAGCTACAACGTTTCATATGAAAGGTGTTTTTTTTGTGGATGAAACCAAATAAAATTATCATTAAAATCTAAAGTCCTCCTTATTTTTAAGCTTTTTAATGTCTTTTAGCAATTTTTTTGCTTTTATAGACTGCAACAGTACTGTCTTAGTTTAACGTTACCACACTCCTGAGCCTTACTTTTCCGTGAAAATGCTCTAATAAACCCACTGTACACTACCTGCCTACTAACTAACAGCAGACAGACAAAGCTAGGAGCAGGCCAGTGACCAAAGAGGAGCATTTAGCAGCTGGATATCCTGATTTTTGTCTCAGGAGTTAGTGAAGATGAAATTAGAGAGTGATTATCAGATTGTGACCAGGAGTATAAATAAGCGACTGCTTGCCAACAAGTTCAAGTTGAACATATAAGGCAATTAAGGATGTAAGTGTTGTGTTTTTAGTGATCTAGTTCAGGTTTAAGTAACTATAATAATGCACCTGAACCACATAGCCAGAGAGGCACTTGAAGTTTGGAGGCTGTGGCGCTCTGTCGATAAGGACTTCTCCTGAGAGACCTGATGGATCTTTCCGTGCAGCCAGAATATCCAGGAATCTTGTAACAAAAAAAAAAAAAACTGTATCTACAAAAATGCAAATGTCAGTTTCTGATATATTTTGCCTTGAAGAACACCATGATACATACGAAGATTTTCCACTTCCGGTAGGTCCAAGAATAGCATTAAGACCAGGTCTCATAATCCCACTGCAAGACAATAAAAAACACTTCTCTGTTACCAATGTAACACGGATAAATTCAAGACTCATTTTGGTACATACGCAAACTGTTTGTGTGAGAAGTGAGAAACAAGGTGGATTAATATAGTTGGATAATTCGCTCACTGCACATTTTCCAAACAAATTTTTTTACCGTAATTCAAATTAAAATAATGATCACAAAAGAATTTTGCAGTTTTGTAAGTCTTTCTCGAAAGCTGTGCACACAGAAAAAAAATAAATACTGTGGTGCCAGAAAAATCTAAAGCAAATCCTTTGACTTCAGAGAGAACAGTTCAACAAAAGCACCAGAAGAGTCAGTGATACAAAACGGAGTTAAAAGACTGAATAAAAGCCTAGCAGTGGATCACGTGACACTGTGTAATTCGTTCCCCTGGCAGACTGCTCTTTAGTGCATCAGAGAGATTATATGCAAGAAACCATGCTTAATATCATATAATTAACACTGAAGCGGGAAAAGACCCAAAAACTTGTGTGAAATGATTCATTCTACCATGGGAAATGTCAGATATATTTAATACCATCAGAAACAAACCAACTTAGGGCCTATTCATTATTGTCCTGCTTTGAATAAGGATACAATGAGCCATATTGATTTGCCGAGATGAACAATGGCTCTATTACTCTAACGCTGCCTTCCTAAGTAGGTGACTAAAAGAATTATTGCAATAAATTCCTAAGATTCCTATGAGTAGAAAATGATACATTCCGTTGTGTTTCCGCAAGTCAAATAAAAACAAAAATCACCACATTTACATTTTTTTTCCTGGATTGTTCCCTGAGAAAAATCTCATAATTAATCTTAAACAGCATTTTTACAACTGACTTGAGGTCGACCAGTATTTCCCTGGAACTGGTTTTCTTTTTGCATAGGAAGCCGCTCTTCAGCTGCATTTTGTACTGGATGTTGTGGAAGCTCACGGTGGAGCCGCATGGCTGCTTGTTCTGGTCCATGGCTTTGATGACCTTCGACCTGGCCGTCCCATTGGTGCCGATATCTTCTGTCATTGTAATGTTGATGTGGTTGGTTCTCTCCATCATCCTCTGTAGCAAACACATTGTAAAATGAGATCAGATAGAAATCTGGTTTTTAGTGGTTTGTTAACTATTGTTGTGATGCAAAACTACACGAATATAAGTAATTAAATTAATGAAAATTAAATTAGTTATTAATGTAATTTCTCTTACAGCAAAAACAACAGATGTGATGTGGTAGAATATCATAGAATAATCTTATTTAACTTTGAAGACACTTAAAAGAAAAAACAAGACTTACTCTACTAGGAGACAGATCAGCCAATATTCATGTTTATCATAGTCAATGCTATATATATATAGCATTGATTATGATAAACATACACACACACACACACACACACACACACACACAGTGACCTTTAAAACTTTTGCAGTCTTTAAATCTCTTAAATGCATGTCTGTGCATTATTTGAAAATATATAAATTAAAAGGGACAAATAATAATTAGTTTAAGGAAGTTGTGAAGTCAAATCCAGATGGAATAGCTAGAACTTATTTATCTAAATACTGCTCAACAGAAAATAAAAAAGAAAATTCCACACCTGTAATTTCTATAATGTACCAAAACCCTAATGGTAATGAAAAAGCCGTCCGTCATCACAAAATATGTTTCACACATTTTTTTGGAGGAAAAGAACAAAGTAGGTAAAAATCGAGCCGTTTCAATAAGTAGTAAAACTAAAAAAATCTGTGTTCATGTTTGATTTTAAAAAACGGAGCACATTTGGAACTTTATGTTATGAGGTTGCAGGTTTAAATACACTTGCTAAAAGATGTTTTGTTCAAATAGGTGAGTATAGGATACCCTAGGTTTTTTTCAAGAATTTACTGAACTATTTTATGTTGCAGCATCTAAAATAAGGCAAGACAAGAAGGGAAAAGAAGTATCCTCTGGAAATGACCATCACTATAATGTTGCTGAAAGTACTGCAAAGTTTTGTTGCAATGACTTACCGATCTGTGAGACTATGAGAAGGCTGCTGGTCCAGAGTCCTGCTGCGGCTTTCAGGAGCAAAGACTGAAAGAGCAATGTGCAGGCTGACTAACATCAGCTCATGACAGCAGGGACAAGTGCCTCAACATCCAGCCACACACTCAGCTGGGATCCCACCAAGTTGCATAGCCTTTTAACCCTTCATTTGCCATCCAAATCTATTATATACTCCTGTAATGGTTCATTAATTTATGTTCAGTTCTTTAAACAGACTCATTAAACTTGCTGCAATTGTACCGTTTATTACAAACGACACAAAGTTTGCATATTTTGTCTGTAATATGTTACACCATCACTACTTGGTACTACAGGGCAGGCCTTTGAAATGTACTTGCCGGGTCGAAAGAAGTTATCAAGATTGTAAAATTATTAGAGTAAAAAAACTCTACAGTCTAAAATTACTCTGCATCGAATGCAAGTGTTGCATTTAAGCTTTATCTCTTTTTAAAAGTACAAAGGTATGTGAGAACAAAAGTATTCACATCACAATGCTGTTAAAAGTAGCCTGGCAAAGTAAAAGTAAAAGTATGCATTATGCAGAATGAACCATTTCAGAAAAATTTATGTTATTATTAAAATTGTTGATCAATTATTGTGTGAAATGCTGTAACGTTGCAGCTTGTAATAAATATGCTTAATAATTGAATGACTGATTTGTAACTACAGTTGACAAATGAGTGTAGCATAGCTGAAAGTTCAATATTTTCTTCTAAAATGTATTGGAAAAAAAGTAAAGGTAAAACACGTTGAACCATCTTGAAGTACATTTTAAGGTACTTTGTTTAAAGATAGTTGCTTTGAAAACTGTGCGCTACAATTGTCAAGTTAAACCTGAATTTAGAATAATTAACATTCTTACCGACCTGGTTAGCTAATTTATGCTCAGACTAATTATTAGTATTAATAATTATATCATTAATATTACATCAGAAATTATATATTATATTAGTAAGAATGTTTTCATTACTGTGTAATTACCTTAAAAACATGCAGTGTTTTCACTAACTTGGAATGAGCCTTTTATATCTTCAGACAGACCTTTTTAACTGTTTCAGGTTTCATGCTGCAACATGTTTCTACAGAGGGGGCAACACCAAATTCTCTCTCAGGACAGTTAATGGTGAGCAGGGGAATATTCAGTCAATGCAATCTTCAAGTTCACCTCTAGATGCCGCTAAATCCTTCACACTGGACAAATCCAGTCTTATCAAATGTATCTGTATTTTAATAAACAAGAGTTCGTAGGCAGACAGATAACAAAGTATACCTGTTAGTGACCTACTGGTAATTGTTTATCATGTATAAGTAGGTTGTTATCAAGTTATTTATCATTTACACCTTGATATCACTTTAACAACCTTAACAATCCAGTGTCAGTGAGGCTTCATGACTCTGGCATTGTTCAGTAAAATGCTTAACAGAACCCCATAAAATAAATAAATTAATGAATTAACACAACATAAAATTTGGTATACAGTTTTTAATTGAAGTATCTCACAAGCCATCCAGACCACAAAATACAATACTAACAGAGTGTTGTTGAAACAGTCACATTTAGGTCCCAAAAAAACAGATCCAGATCCACAGCTACAGTTATTATACTGAAATAGCAGTGAAACACATTACAGTAAGTAAAACAGATAACACAGTGTGATTTTTTTTAACTTCAACAGATAAGGAGGCTTGTAATCAGGACGTGTTAATATGTGAAGATGTCATTCAATATGTGAATGAGAAGGAAAGCAGTATTTACAAAACATTTATACATGGTGTTTGAAACAACTGGCTATACAAGTCTCACCGAAAGAACAATGCTGATAAATATAAAGTGTGGATTTGTCCAGCTTCGACAACCACAAAGCAAAAGATCAATACTGAATAAAAAGCGTATGATCTAATGGTTTAGGTATTTTTCACTCACATCAGGGCAGCCAAGACAACTTAAGACAGCTTAATTACTCCTATACCCTACGGGGTTCGATTGTTTCAGTTAGTCGTGGAGGGCATTGAAGCAAACATTCACATTGTCATACATGGCTCTTGGCTGAACAGTTCTTTAGTGTTGCATTAAGTGTGCTTTGCTCTTTCTGAATGACATGGCAGTGGTGTAAATAAGGAAATTTGCATTTTGACTGAGTCATGATTGAAATTATCTAGCTTTACACAATACAAGCACCATGACAAAGTTCCCGCGTATTAAATATTCAGATACGAGAGATTCCCTTCAGATAAGTAATTCAGAAAATGCAACATAGAACTATCAGTTTTTCCAGGTGTATATAAATAGAATTATTTACAAAACATAAACTCTACATATCTGTACCCTGAACACTTACTAGGGCTGTAACAAGACCTGTTTCACATCAGTACAGATATAAGCGTGAGTAATGTTTAAATCGCAAGAAACATGAATATCTTATTTTTCAGACTCAGCCACTAAACTTTTATTTTTTGTATAAACAGCTTTAGGCAACTCCATTCACACTAGTTCACAGAACATTTAGGGTTTCATTCAATTTCTCCCAAACCATCAAGATTGTGCAATTTAGCATCATTGCACTTACATGGTGCTTTAGTAAGAATTTTAAGAACTTAGAAAAAAACAATAAGTGTTAAATGTTATTCATGGGGAAGTCAAGACCAAAGCATTTTTAAAGATGAAACCGTTAATGTTTATGTACCGTCTAAACTAGATTCACAAGTTTAACAGTAAACTCTAGAATTGACATTCAGTGACTATTAAGGTCCACTCAATGACTTATTTTTGGGCAAGATTTTTATATTATCAGTTGCTTAAGAAGTTGTGATGTTCAATGAAAATTATCATGCGAAGGTTCACCCAACACTAATGAATTGCCAAATTTATGCAATATATTACGGTGTCATTTCACTCTTTTCTATACATGTAGACCTATCATTAACACTGAGAAACTGTCTACAGTTAAACAAGGTGTAAAACCCAGATTTTTTTTTTTTTTATGAAAATGTAACCTATCCAAGTTAACCATGAAGTATTTTCTTGGGCATTTTTTAAGAGTTAAAAACATAATCAGTTTAGACAGTCAGCTGACAGTCAGGATTAAAATTTAAACTAATGTAGCGCAAGCTGCACATTTGCTGAGTGATGGTTTGCATTGTCATTGTTAATTCCTGTCTGCCACTGAAATACTTCTCAGCTTTCAGCACTTATAAGATCATTGGCTTACTAGTAGATAAAACCTGTATAGAGGATTTTATTCATTTAGTGCACATCATGAATTCGCTGCCTCTTACTCCACAGAGACTAATAAATACCATATAACTCTAAATAACATGTTATAACCCTCTGGTATTATTTTTTGGGGCAAACCACACTAGTTGTAGTGTATCCACAAGGGCACTCTTGTTCGATTGTATTGCACACATTGATAAGGTCCAGAGACCACACCTTTTGATCCAATGTCCTGCTAACTACGCCCAGCGACCACTGGACACAAAACTTCTGCTGAAGGAGAAACTTGAGTCCGAACTTGCATGTTTCCCCCAAGCACCAAAGGGCACCACGATAATTGTGCTGTTATCCTCCGAGCCATAATGAAGAGCCTGACAGGGAAAGAGGTTATAATATTGGAAAGTGGAATTTGTACAAAGATGTTCTTACTTAGCATTGGCTAACTGAGCTCTCTGCACAATTTTAGTGAACAAGTGTCCTCAACCTAAGATGCCCAACTTTAATGCCCGAGGACCAAAAAGCATATGTTTGCACTTTCTATATTTATGAGGCCTTTTTCTATTTTACACTTTTCTTCATCGTAAAACCTTTATTCACAAAATCCAATATACTGTACAACAACAGATGGAGAGTAAAATGGAGTCATCAGTCAAATCTAAATGCGTTAGTGTGCCAGTAAATACTTTTGTGCATTTGGCAAGGCAAAGCCTACAGCCTTTCCAATCATAAAACTCTACTGCTTTACAGAACAATGAATCATACCTGGTCAGATATTCTCTGAGCTGCTTCCTTGGGGTCATGGCACTGGTTGATGACATTGCAGATCTCCTGGCTATTCATAATGAAGTTAATACCATCTGTGGTCAGTGCCAGGAATGAGTCATGAGCATGGTGCAGCTGAGGAAAGGAAATGTGGAATTAAGCAACATTTATACATTTTCTAAACTTTTCCCCCACCATGTAGCAATGAATTAGCAGTATAAATAAGAAAAACATAACATTTGAGGAAGAAAATAAATTAATACAAAAGCAGAGCATAACAAGACCAAATTTTTGACTATGCAATTATATGTCTTATGTTTGATGTATTTACAAGTTGAGGCAGATGTACAATTTTTGACTACTCAGAAAAATGTGCATTGGGAGCCAGAGTGTTTGCTCAACGCATTTACTGCCAATTTCTTGCTGTATGTACATTACTGACAATAAGCCCGCACATTACATTATAAGAATTTTAATTTTTCACACAAACTGTTAAGGTCTTAGCTGAGTAAGAGAGAATCCAGTATAAGTTAGCTTGAAACAAGTGCACAAATACAGACTATGATCTTAAGTGACTGGACTTTTAGAAACTTACTGATATTCTCTTGGTCTCAGGCTCAGCGATTACCCCCATATTCTTCAGGTCAAAGTCTCCAATGCTGCGTGTCATGGCCAACCTGCCATTTACATTTGGCTGTCCCAGGCTATTCCAGGTAATAAAACCCCCACTTCTCTTTATCCTTGAAGCAAGAGCAGAGGAGATAAACAAACATGGTTTTCAGGTCAGAGAAAAAAGGGACGGTTACAATATCCTTCTTATTTATTGAGATGTAGATGCACTTTCATGATATTCTTATTTGTTCCAACAAACACATATGCTCAGTAAACAAAGCTCTGTTTGGACAAATCAAATTTTATACTTGTTTTATGGATTTTTTTGGCTTACGAACCATTATGTTTCATATCACTATCTACTGCTGATGCATTTTGCCTAAATAAACAAACAAGACGTAACAGACAAAATCCTGGTACCTTTCTTTTTCATCCTTCCTCTCAGGAGTGTGGTCGACAGTGAGTTTAAGGGCTTTGCCTCTGCGGCACAGCATGGCACGGCTGTCACCCACACTGCCGACCACCAGCTCAATGCCGTCCCTCAGGAGGGCCACAGTGGCAGTGGTTCCTGCATTCATTCCAGGTACTACAAAGACATAGTAGGTAACATTAGAGATGGAACTTGCTATGAAAAAGTTTATACAAAAATGTGCTTTTTCACAGCAATCACATGGTGAATCTCACACTCTCACATCTACACGCTAAAACATAAACACATGGGTGGGAAGTTACAAAGAAGACTTACAACAAACTGGAGGTTACACATTAACAGTAGAAGAGGCAGTGATACATGCAGGTCAAACTGTTTCAGCAGAGTTCAGGTCCAGAGCAAAATTTTACAGCAGACTTAAGCCTAAGGCTGAACCTAAAAATAATTCATATCTGATACAACACTTATCAGTAACCAGTATTGATTGCCAAAAGACAGACATAAACTGATCTAAAAAACAAAAACAAACAAACAAACAAAAAACTACTTTTCCAATGTTTCCTGAGAGGAATGGTGTGGTTTACTTAAAGTTTAGTATACATTTATTCCATTAAAAAAGAGAAAAAGAAATAAATGCATCACTTATCCATCATGATAAAGTGACATTTTATTAAATCTACTAAGCACTTGATAATGAAAATTGGTGACCATTCTTACTAATGCTGACAAACTAAGATTTTAAAACTGAAGTCTGTCACAAGGTTACAGACAAAATTTATTTCTGTCACATAATAAATGAACAGAAGATATTTCACTACGCACTTCGGCCAAACTTGGTTTCTTCAGGAACAACATAATTGTTAAAGTAGGATCAAAATTTATTAACTGGATTTATCTCTTGACATTTGAAGGCCTGCATTACACTTTTTTTCTCATCACTGTGTTAAATTGGATCACTAATTGTACAATTGAAGCCATATGTTTTTATATTTTTGGCAAAACTGCATTTTTACATGCTTCATCTCATGGACTAGATCGATCACTCACAACATACAACTCATACAACTTGTCAAACTCAAGCACTATCTCACAAGAAGCTTTGCATACACTTGGTGAGAGAAGAAAAGGACGCGAGAAAGAGAGGAGGGAAGAGAGAGAGACGCGAGAAAGAGAGAGGGAGAGAGAGGAGTGAGAGAAAGATAAGGAACCTTCCAGTAGTCCAGGAATTAGGACCCGCTGGACTCTCCTTCATTATCTAGCCTCTCGTCATCCACATTGGTGCCAAGGGCCTCCAGCTCATAGCTGGGTCAGCAGCTGCCGTAGATAACATGCACACACACACACAGGCATATTGGGACATTTCACACAGCGTGGCCAATATATGGCCACATTATTGATATACTAGCTTTTATATTAACACATAACTTTCATTGGACATTATGTCCTTTGAGAAAAGTCATGCTAATTTTAAGATTTTCTACAAGACAAGGGCAAACATGTAGACTGCATTTTTTATTGAGAGAAATCTTTTGCATGTCCTCTTTTGAGAGGGAGGCTCAAATTATCCTCAGCATTTATTTCAACGCCTAGGATAAACAAGTTACTTTGCAGATTGAGAACATTGCAAAAGATAGGTGACAAATTAAAGGAAACAAAAAACTTAAGTTTCGGGCTGCCTAAAGCCTTAGTAACAGCCTTAGTGACAGCCTTAGTGCCAGTTTGCATGACTCTACAAATCCCTGGACCTCTGCTGTTTCACAAGGTGTTTCTCAGATCTAGTGACTGTGAGGACTATAGTATATGATGCATATGATGGTCCTGTAAACTACAAACTTGGAGAACTGGCTTATAGCACTTGGATGGTCTCTCATGAGCTCATGTCTTTACTGACCTTTAACCACTACATTATGTTTTATTTGGTTTTTACTATTCAAGTAATTTAAATGTGTATCAGATGAATTATGTGCAGGGGCTTGTATATTGATGTATGGCTATATCCTCCTGCAGACAAGGTTTGTTTGAGTATGTTTGTATACACATGGGTCAAATTATACTTGGATTTCATTTATGTTTTATTTGTATTTTTTTTAAAGCCAACATCGAATCAATTAATATATTGTTTGAACATAACTTCTTGTGTCCTGTGTGCAATGAGCCACATTTGTTGTGCTTATCAAAGTGTGTAATCAGGATTGTTTCCTTTAATTTGTCGCCATTCCGTCTGTGTAGATGCAGTACTAGAATCAGTGAATCACTAACACATGCTTTACTAGAAGCTGGTGTTTGTTCATCAATTATTAAATGACTTTGGCTTAAATGACAGACTTCTAACCAAAAGTGCTCAGGTCAGGTCAGTGGGGACATCCAATGCTTCAAAGCCTAACTGGTTGGGTTTTGAAGAGATAAATAAAAACAGAAAAACTTATTACGTATAGAGATGTGTGTGTCTGTTGTTATATGTACATTTAGATAGTTTAACTGTGTAGACGTAACATGACAGAACCTACCATTTGGAGAGAAGTGTAAGTGCCTTGCCAGAGCTTTGTCTACTTCAAGAAAAGCCTTTGTTAAAATTAATTCCAAATCAGACTCCTCTGCCACAAGGTCCCTAAAACAATGACAAAAAGACTACATTGATCAGAATACCAGGATACAGGCATGTCTTTTTCTCCACAACCAACTTCTATTTTCAAACATTCAACTGAATTAGTTACTTTTGTGATAATGCTGGTAATAAAATTTTATAACTACACATGTTATGCTTTCTTACTTGATGAACTTCTCCATGTATTTTTCACAGAAGTCAGCTGCTTCTGGCCCTCCATGTCCATCGAACACAGCGAAGTAGAGGATGTTATCAGTCATTTGGGAGACCTGAGAGCGATCTTCATTCTCCTTGCGCTGACCAATAAGTGAAGCACAGCCTACCTTCGATAAGCTGACTTTGGGAATGGGTTTACCATAGCGAATGCTTGGAGGCAGTAGGATGGGCTCATCAATACGATTGTCCCAAATGCCGAATGAATCCCAAGTAGTGGGACGCCCACTGCTGTCAGGATCAAAGCGTGTGTTACTGGGTCTTTTTCCTGAAGGGCTGTATAGTTGTCTCCGGAAAATTGTGAACTGAGAGCAGCTGTCCTGCTGGAATGGGGATGGGGCTAGGGCCGTTTGCAAAAGACCACTCCGACCCAGATTAGGGCCACTGCACCTTGCAAGGCGCACAAGACAGGCTGCTGACATCACCCTTATAGCACCAACACTGGAGAAGCACTGGATGCAGTGGTTGATGGAATTGCTGTCCAAAGAGCACAGAGGAAAATTTTTTGGTTGAAATGGAAAGGTTATGAAATGTTGAAAGGTTGTTGGATTAGAGTTAAAACCAGAATCTCTAAAATTGTTGCAGCTATTGGCACCAGTTCAATGTTATGATTTATTTTTTATCTAAAAATAAGTGCTTCAGTTTCCCCTTGTGTCTAAAGACAAAAACCAGTCAACAAAGTCTTCTACTCTTTAAAACAGGTTCTCTAAACAGTGGCCTCTGTATCAAATGCTTAATTATTTGGATCTCCAAGCATTTGATACAGAGGCCACTGTTTTGAGAGTACAGTACATTACCATCAGTTTTAAGTTGAGCTGATAAATTTAGCTGACAGATAAACTGTGAGCTGTTTTGATACTCGATTAAATGTTCCAATCATTCATCAATCAAAAATACCAGGTATTCGCTCTTCAGACTCTCCCATTATATTCAACTAATTGTATCTTGCAATACATATGTAATAAGCTGAGTATTTTCAACTTTTTGACAGCCACCCGAACCAGCAATGAAATACACCTCCATTGCCTGTTGTACTAAATGTTTTTGCTCATTTTCTTTTACTATTTTTTACATTTAAAAGAAACCTTAACATAGAATACAGGTTTATTCACCAGTGAGATAATAGTCCGGTGCAACCCGATGGGCCTTACATATATATATAACCTTTCCAACCGATAAGAATTACAAAATGTAGTACTTGAAAGTGTCAAGACATCAAGATACATCTCTGAGATTATAGTTGCGGTCAACGTTAACGCTACATGAATGATGCAACTCCTGGCAGTCTTGTGCTAGCTCCTTGCGCTAACAATAAACCAGCATCTCAATCCTATAACATAAGTGTCTAATTGCATGTGTCCGTTTATAAGTTAAAAGAGCTCTATGTTTGTTTTTTGACACGACTTAGATATTACAGTTTTGAAAAAAACGACCAGACGTCAGTCAGTGGCTTTACGCTTCGGCGCCGTTAGCATTGTCTACATAGCTACATGAGCGATCTTTAGCGAACCAGCTAGCTAGCTAAGCGGCTAAAATTGCTGGAGGTTCGCAGTTTGTTCTACATTACCGAGACTGTCCCTTCGACTTTTCATTTGTGTATTAACTACAGAACATACCTTTAATGACTTGAATTTATTAATACGATTAAGTCCTCAGCTGGTTTCTTGAAAAAAAAAACTTGCTTATATCTGAATGAAAACCGCCGCCCTCTTCGCTCTGTTGTAAACACTCAATGTTATCAAACATGGCCTGTGATGTAACAGGGCCAATCGGCATGCACGAAAGACAACGCCTCCTTTGACGCCCCATGTACAGTGCATATCATTGGTCGACAGAACGATTAGTGACGGCAATTCGGACGAATCATAAATTGTCAAATTTGACATCGGGCAGCCAATCAGGAAAGCAGCTGACGTTGAAGGATCCGCGTTAACCGTCTATTATGTAACTTAAATCTTGTTATTTTCTTAGTGCGTGCCTTTTATTTCGTCTACATTTTCTCAGTCCCAATGCATTCACCATCTTTTTCATCCATGGCAGTACTCTAAAGAAGATTTCTATAATTTCAAGCCTGCATTTTTATATAAATCTTCCTGTGTCCTAATCGGGATAGGCTGCAGGGCACAAACTTTCTGCTGCTGCCCTTCCTTGCCTTCTGGCATAATATAACACACTAAACAAGTGCCATTGTGTCAAAACTGTCTGCTCCTTATTTCTGATGGGACACAATAATATTTGTCCAAAACTATGCAGTACAACCAAAAGTGAGTGCCTGGCCACATTGTCTTCTCTTTCATAAAGCAGAATTGCAATTCATATCTGAATATCTGAAATTTTGGTTTATAAATGCATACAAACGGAAAAAAACCACAATTTGTCTGCCTCTTACCAGAGAACTGAACTGAGGTAAACAGGTGGAGGCTGTTGATGGTGAAATCAGCAGGGATTATTAGCTAAAAACATGCAGTCAACTCATCTGTGTTTCTTGGTTTGCTTTCTTTCCAGAGTATGTTTTTGTTGATATGAAATGACACACACACAATTTGCAGAATGATAAAACCTGATAATGAATTATGGATTTTCATTTTTTTTTCTCCTGCAGGTCTATAGATGGAGCAAGGGGTCGAACAGAGAATTTAAATTGCAGAGCTGAAATGATGTAGTCGAAACAGGGCTGAGAAATTTGTTAGAAGAATAAAATAATATTTTGTTAAAGAAACCTGGTATAAGTCTTTGGTATGTTTTTGATGTGTGTACTAAAGGAACCAAGAGACTTATCCTACTGAGACCTATCCACTTCAAACCAGTGGACAAAGCAACAACAGAAACACGTAAATCTCTCAAGTGAAATAACCAAAGTTGTTCTAAACAGTGTATTCTTACGGGATCCCATCACCAGTATCCTGTTAACTACTTACAGCTAAATAGCCTTTGTGATATCTTGCGAGATTCTCTAATTATTTGCATTTTGTGTATAAAATGCTAATAACTAAAGATACATGTGGGATTTAAAGCGATTGTTGACCTCAATATTTACACTTATTGGGCTTATTGTTTCAGTGTTCCTTTTTTTCTTTGTCCCGTTTTTAGTAATGTTTGGTTAGGCAATACATTTTTGTGGTTAGGATTTAGGCATCAATAGTTCAACTCTTGATCGGCGGGCCAATCGTAGTTTAGCCAATCGTAGCGGGCCAATCGTAGTTTAGCCAATCGTAGCGGGCCAATCGTAGCAACAAACTAGGAAGTGTCACTGCTGCCTACGTCACTGAACGTAGGCAGCAGTGA
>JAQNCA010000024.1:2567601-2590082 GCA_029783725.1 Acanthurus tractus
CGTTCATACTGAACGCTCAAGCCAAGACAACCATGCTGCAAACAGATGCTGAACTGCAAATGCAGGTACCTGCTGGCAGTGTAAAACCATTTCTCTTGCGGTTTTATACAGTCTGATCGCAGTAAAGGATTTCTGATATATATATTAAAAATACATATATGTTTTAGTTAAAAAGTCATGATAAAATTGTCTCTGTTTGTGCTCTTTCTCACCCCTCAACATGTGACTCTTACAAAGATGGCAGTAAGCGGTGCAAACCTACACAATGTCTTTATGCTGCTCACGCTGGAACCCCACCTTGCTAGAAACCCCTACTTGGTGCTCCATGTACGCAGAAACCATTTAGTAAGTGATACGCTACGAGAGCTCACCATGTACTCTGATGTGGACCTTAAGAAACCACTAAAGGTGAGAGCTGCTCCTAAGCTTTTTTTGTTTGTTTTTTTTAACAAACGCTCTGAATTACACTGATCTCCATGTGATCTGCCTCCTCCAGGTGATCTTTGATGGAGAGGAGGCCGTGGATGCAGGTGGAGTAACGAAAGAGTTCTTCCTGCTGCTGTTAAAGGAGCTGTTGGATCCTGTTTATGGGATGTTTACTCATTACAAAGAGTCCAACCTGCTGTGGTTCTCAGACAAGGTGAGTTACTCAGAAAAGCAATGCTGAATGAAGAAAACAAATGTCTGTTTTAGCTGCCAAACAAAATTATTGAAAGTTAAATAGAAATATTAACTGGAAACATATCAGCTCCATACAGATTTTTTTACACTAAGTAGCACATTATAATCTATAGTTACATCTAAGTTGCTATAGTTCAGTGCATCCTTGACTCCACCTTCAAAGTTAGAGGTTAAACAGTAGTTTGACAAAGTAATAAAAAAGGGCCTCTTACTGCCTATATTTGGATACAGAGTTTAGATATAGCTCAGTGTGCTCATTTAACCTTAGTATGTAACTTGGGTCAATGTATATATTTTTTTACTTACGTTTTTTTTAGCTTAAAATGCATTTACCATGTGCTATTTAAATGGAAGTAAAATTTTGAGACCACATTTCAAAAACTTAAATAAAGGTAGCTTTCCATCATTTTGTTTTTTTGTTTTTCTTTCCAATACATGGCAGCAGCTAGCTTAAAAGGGATCTCTAGATTGAGTGATATTTGTGCTGCAGCTGTGTTTTCCCTAAAGAGCTGCTGTTTTAATGGCAATATTTAACTTTAACAAAACCCCTCCCTCTTGAAAGGAACACGTCCCTGAGCTTTGGCATTACTAGTAAGTTACTATTTAAGACCAATGCCAAATAATCCTGTAATGAAACAGAATCAACATTATCTCTTTTGTTCCTGTCTTTTATTTATCCTAAGTTCAAACTGCTTTTTTAGAACCACTTGTTTGTTATTTAAACTTGTTAAAAACATAAATCAAAGTTACTCAGAGCTTATGGGTCAATGAAATGTCAGACACACATACAGACTTATGTGCAACATTAAAATATGTATTTTCTATATGAGTACTAATCAGTCATGTTAAATGTAATTAATCATTGATTTATTTCAGAGACATGCTCACAGTTTTTTGTTTGAGCATGTTTGTTTGTTTTTTTTTTGCCTAAGTTTTGGATTAAATCTTTAATTGAAATTTTTCTAGCATTGAACTTTTTTGTAAAAAAAAAAAAAAAAAAAAAGGGGTGAAAAAAAGTGTAAAAAACCTAAAGTGTGTTCTACTTATCATCAAGCCCTAATTTAGCTGTCATATATATTTATTTTTAGTTGTTAGTTAAGTTATAATTTTCTCATGTTTCTTCTAGTGCTTTGTTGAACAGAACTGGTTCCACCTGATCGGGATTATCTGCGGTCTGGCCATCTACAACTCCACGGTGGTTGACCTTCACTTTCCTCTGGCTCTCTACAAGAAGCTGCTTGATGTTTTACCAACGCTTGACGACTTTAAAGAGCTGTCACCCACCGAGGCCAGGTAACATGTTACTGAACTTAAACAGAGAGGAAACACAGTGCATGATGTTCAAACAGCAACATAAAATGGTTTTGTCTTGTGCGAAACGTTACAACAGCTGCAAACAATTTAGAATGATTTATTAGTCTGAAACTGGGAACAAGATGTGGGATTAGTTTTGTTTGTTTTAAAGAGAAAACAAATAAGTCTCCAAGAAAAAATGTTACCCTCTGTTAATCTACAAGTGAAGCTACGTGGTGTAAGATTGTAAAAACAACAGTCCCAGTTCCTGTTGTGCTCAAACCAGCATAAAAAAAAGTTTTTTCTTCAGATTTGTTATCTGGGTGCAACAGTGTGTCACTCGCTTACATAACCAGAGCTTTTTGTCTTTTAAGCAGTAGCAAAACTGCTGGTAAATGCCTCTTCACTGAACTGCAGCTGAGCAGGAAGGGAACACTCAGTAATTGCAACCGATTTTGTCCGGTTGATTATTGATTTTGAGATTAGTCTGAGAGCTTAAAGCTGAGAGTTGGGCTGCACAGCCTGTAGAGTTGCCTTTAGAGACACCACAACCTTAGAGGATGTGATCGCGAAAAACATTTTTAAAGCTTCAGGTTTTTTTTTTTCACAGTCTTTGAAGTTAACTTTTAAGTCGACAAACCAAAATCACACACTGGTTGCCTCACACTGACAAAGATGAGTTAAGACACTGTTTAAATAATTGTGTGGAATGCAGTTGTTCCAGATTCTGAGGACATTATTTAAAAAAGAAATAATTGTATTGGTTTTTCAAAATTTTAATAAAATTGCAAAATGATCTCTGCCCAGTAGATGGTAGTTGATTCTCCTTTAATAGTTAGCATTTTCTCCACCATCCCAGCAGTCCTCTTCCCAGTGTTTCCTGAGTTTTGTTAGTAAATACCCAGCATCCTCTTTTCAGGAAAAGAATGTAACAAACAGAGCTAAAGCCCCCTAGGTGTTTTGCAGCTTTTAGAAAAGTTCTTTGGCATGATGATACCTGTCCATGATGATGTGTATAAATGAGCTCTTTTTCATATTAAATGTATTTATTTGTTTCTCCTGATTTCATCCTACCTGTGTACGTGTTTTTATAATGTGATTCTTGCCTTTCTGTGTCATCATTTTGTACCCTGCACTTAAATGATGATCATTTGTGTTTTTCCCTGCTGCTGTGATCATGTGTGATTGATGTTGTTGCCTCCATCTTTTTTTCTCTTCAGGAGTCTACAACAACTTCTAGACTATGAAGGAAATGATGTGGAGGAGATGTTTCTTCTCAACTTTGCTGTAAGTTAAACTATAATTTCATTCATGCCAACTTTAAGGATAAAGTTACATTTTTACTTTTGTCAGAGGAAATCCAGATGATCAAACCTCTGTGGCACTCATGTACAAACCTGTTGGTTTCTACTGAAGACATTAATCTTTAAAAAGACCACAAATGTAGAGTTTAATTTTTGAAAAAGGCCAAATCTTTATTTTATTTATTTTTTTGTAATATTTTTTTAATAGAATACTCAGTATTGGTATTTATGCATCTGCTCACCCTTTATATGAGGCATCATGATGGTGAAGGATGGAGTCTCAAGGCTCTGAGTGATCAGAAATTGTATGTCAGACTGTGGCAATACATACAAAAAAAATTTTGGTAATTCAATTCAGCTCACTTTTTTTTCATCATTTTATTGGATTTGTTGAAGAGTATACAATGTCAGCAGAGTCCCCCTCTTAACTGAAAACTGCTTACATTTCAGATTACAAGGGAGAACTACGGCATGACGGAAGTCAAGGAGCTCATCCCTGGAGGAGAAAGCATCAGTGTGGACAAAAACAACAGGTGAGGCAGCTTCACACATCAAACACAAACTGCTTGAGTTTTCATGCAGCATTTGATCATTTTAAGAACAAACTCATCAACTCACTGTCACTCACTGTCCTTCACTCAATGTCCCATTTTAAAGGACCCTGTTTTCAGGAATATTTTATTGCTCTACACTGTGTTCTCTCTGGAAGACAAACAGATGAGGTTTTCTAATACATTTTTTTTTCTATCCAGCATTGAGATTATCATGTGCTCAAGCAGCTGGCAGTTCATGGCCCATTGTCCTCATGTTGAAGACATACAAGTCTAAGCTTGATTTTGGTATTTTAAGCATCAGTCATCGTATTTTTTTCATCATCAACATCCCTTTTCTGCGGCTTGTCCTTGTGCCAGTGGCATTGATTACAGTGCTATGTGAGGGAGTCTGCAGAGAGTTGTTGGGCGGGTGGTGTCAACATGTCTGGCTGCTGGTGTTGAACAGATGGTGGGAGCAGCAGTAGCCCGAGCTGCTCCTGCAAAATCCCCTCAACACCCAGACATTAACTGTAATATCAGACATAATAGAGAAAACGGTTGTTGCAGTGGTGTGAAACATCTACAATCCCCCACACTGAAGGAGAGATGCTGATAGACTGAAGGTTTATATGTCAGACAGATGATTTGCTGTCTGTGCGTTTCTCTGTGTCAGACTGAGTGTTTATTCATTTTGTGGGTGAGATCTCTTTTTGTCATCAGTTGTGTTTCTAAAGGTTATGTATCTTTCTGCAAGCCCACTATATTTGTACTTAATTAAGCTAGTAGTAAGTTAGTAGTTTCATATTTGCATAGTTGTTGTACGAAGCTCCTGTAACCCAGTTTGTATCTAAGTAAAGCAATATTTTTGGAGCATCTTACTTCCGCATTTTTAAGATTTTCCTGTTTTTACAGGATGTTGTGAAAGCATATAAAACGGCAAGTCAGCATTTCTGTGTGGCGGTCAGCACAGGGCACTTTTATTTAATAAGAATGGTGAAAAAGTGGGATTTTACGGGAACCTGTGATGTTTATTTGTCTTGGTTTGTTTGATTAGAATTTTAAATTAAGCAGCACCCTCTGGTTCATGCCAGAATCTGTACTGTTTGTTTTTCAGATAGCAGTGGTGAAGTACTAAACTCACAGTGCCCCTTGGGTAAATAGTTCTTAGTACTTTACATCAAATGATTATATTTAATTATAAAGGCCTTTACAAGGAATCACTCGTTCTGTTGAATGACTTTGAATTTTTAACTTCTGATATTTTTCAGAGGTAGCTGTGATTTGTTTTAAGGGTTTTTGCATTTTAATGTTTGTTGTGTGTCTTTTCTCTGCACTTCTTATTCAGCTGTATGCGACCCTGATATCAATTAGGTTGCATGCTTATCTGAAGTAAAAAATAATTTTAATATTCAAAATATCTTGGTATAAATTCAGATATTTTTTCCAGAATTTTTAGTGTTCAGGTCTATTAGAGAAGGTGCACACAGTCTTTGTATCACTGAAATTTCATTCAAATTAAACCTACAATTCATCAAATTTATATTAAATAGAATCCACATGTTAGATCAAACAGGGTGAATTTATCTATATCAGTCTTTTGTATTTAATCATGAATGTCAATGCTACTAAAATTCACAATCACATGGTTTGTGAAGCATTATCTCAAAGTATTTTACATATTTGTATAGACTGTGTAGTCAGCCTGTTGTCATTTCAAATGTTGTATGAATGATTTTCTTTAGATTTCTCTGTACAAGGGCTGTGCTAACATTGGAATTAAATCTCACTGTATTTGTTCACGTATTTGTATTTAATGGAGTCATAGATTGATTCAGCTGGGCTGAAGAGATTATCGTTTTAATCCACCTGAACAACTTCTGCAGCACAACCTCACAGAGATGTAAACAAGCTCAGATGAGGTTGGTGGTGTTGATGAACTCCTCTGAGCCTGAATAAAAAAGTAAAAGCTCTGATCTACAGCTGGAAAAACTGATGAAATTAGTCACAACACGCACGCACACAGACACACACACAATGGAGAGGGGAAATGAGTGTGTACAGTCACACCTTGAAGTCTGAGTAAACCTCTTTCCTAAAAACTGATTTGTGAGGATGCAGCTGCTGTGCAGAACAAATTAATGATCTGAGTGTTTATGTAACTTGTGCTGATGTGTGTGTGTTTCAGGAAGGAGTTTGTGGAGGCCTACCTACGCTATGTGTTTACAGACTCAGTGAGCGAGCAGTACTCTGCCTTCTCCTCTGGCTTCCTGAAGGTGTGTGGAGGCGAGATCCTGTCGCTGTTCCAGCCCTCTGAGCTGATGGCCATGGTGGTCGGCAACAACAACTACAACTGGGAGGAGATGGAGAAGGTCAGAATGTGGTTTGGAAATGTTCACTCATAGTGTTTTTAGATGTGTGCAACAGTCCTGCAAAGGCTTTTTCTCTGAATTAATTACCTGAAATAACATGTTTCTCTTTTGTTCATAAGTCTTTTTATGAACACAATAAACCTTAAAGTTGGATTAGAGTGATTGTAAGCAGAAATCCTTAAATCCTCAGTGACACAAGTGTTTACAGACTGATAGCTGTGGATGTGATGATGATCCCGTTTCAGCGAACAGAACTGGAAGTTAGATTTTTACATCATCATCATCTGGCACGTTAGTCACAGTATCACTAACAAAAAAGGGGGGAGATTTCACAATCATAGGTGTCAACAGCAATGTGTGACTGGTATTATCCTGTTCACTCTTGACTGAAAAGATTTATTTAGTAGTTTAAAAATTTGCTCTTGCTCAGCTCAATAAAAGGGGATTCTAGTGTTTGTTTTGAAGACATGTTTGACTTTTTTTTAACTAGGAAAACAACCAAAGCAGCTTTTTTAGCTAATGGTTAATGTCAGCAGTTTAATTTTGCCATGTTATCCATCTAATTTTAGCATAATAGCATATTAAAACTCAATTACTACTGGAGACAAAGTACACATGAGGCCACAGGGAAAATCATTTAGTTACAGTATTTGAACATAAGACAGAGTTTTGGTGTACTAAAATGTTGACCTGCCGGTGGGGCTGGATTAAAGAGATACTTAACTTTAAACCAAAGTGGTGGACCGACCAACAATGTCATTAACAGAACCATACAGTAAGGCCACAGCAGCCTCGCATACTTTAAGATATAAAACAGACTTGACTATGAATGAACTAGAAAAACTGACAGTTTACAGCAACACAAATGGCTCAGCAAGGTAATATTATAGTCTGAACAACACCAAGCTAAAAATAGTTAAAAAGTTTAAAAATACAGTACAATCATAAATGACAAAACACTGAAACCAGAAGAGGAGAGAGATCTGGAAATTAGATTTAAAAGTCTGATATTTACATTAATACATATTTAAAATGAGAAATAGAAGAAGCTAGGTAGATAATTGTCTTTTTTAAACTGCAGTAGTTTATTTTACAGGGACATTGCTCAACAGAGATAAGCAAGGAGTAGACATAAAGGTTCAAATCTGTGTGATGTTCTGATGGATTTGAACAAAGATACCATGTCGTGATGCTTGAATTCACATGTTTCACTGGTGATATCAACACTTGTGTAAGGGGGTTGTGCCTGTTCCCTGTTGTGCAGATTACATCACATCAGTGGGAAAAAACTTAACAAAGATTATTATGTAAGATATCACAGAAATCTAAGCAAAAATAAGAAAATGTCTGAAATTTGTCTGTTTGTTTTACAGCAGTTGGCGATAATACAAAGATGCATGCACATCTCTGGGGGATTCATTTTCCTAACACAGTCAATGTTGTGTAAATGTCACTGCCAGAGAGGAAATGGTTTGGTAATGATAAAACAGGGCAAAGCTTTTCATGGCCACATCTTTTCTCTTCACAGAATGCCGTTTACAAAGGGGAATATACAGCCACTCACCCCACAGTCAGATTGTTCTGGGAGGTTTTCCATGAGTTCCCTCTGGAGAAGAAGAAGCAGTTCTTATGTAAGCACTTAATAGCCTCATTGCAAAATCTGCGTGAAGGTTTTATTCTCACGCTCTCACCCTCAAACATTTTATTAATACTGCAATAATGTGTTGGTTCTTTCCACATGAGAATGCATGGCAATGGCAGAATCTGCATGCATTCATCTTAAATGGAGCCTGGTCATGTTGACGAGAGCGTTGTGTTTAATGCATCACTTCAGATGAGTAATTCCTCTTGTGTGGCACAAGCAGGAAATGCACAGAAAAGCATTTACAATTTGTTGCGTTTTTTTTTATTTTTTTATGCCACAGCAGAATTCAATGTAAATGTTTCAGATTTAAGTAATCTGTCATGTCAGCTTCAGATTTATTGGTCTGATGCTGCATTTTATGTGCCCTGGGAATTTGACCAATTTCTATAATCGAGCCGTGCATAATATGTAAGGTTGTAAAAAGTTTGTTAATGCTTGAATCAAATTATTTTTAGACCAATCAGCAACCACATGGCCTGAAAAATGAAGCTAACACAGGAGTGCCAGAAGTTGCAGTTCCTTGAAAGGCCACTTGAGGATTCAAAAGTGACTCAATTCCCGTACAGCCCTATGTCGAACACATGACAACACATGGTTTTTGTCTCTAGAATTAAATTTATGACAACTATACAGGGAGAGTTTTTATTCAACTCACTTTCAAGTTATTTCGGGGCTTAGAGTCATGTGTAATTAAGAGTGTATAATTAAGAGAGTGACAGCAGCCAGCAGCAGCATATCGTCTACTATCTATTACCTTACAATTTAAAAAGTGCTTTTAGATTTTAATTTCGATATCAGAATGAAAAATTCTCAAATCTGTTGGTCTTCAGTTTAAAGTGGCTTAGGAGGAAGAGCAGCAATCCACAAATCACAGGGCTGTAGGTTCGATCACCAGATCTTCCTGACATCCACATGTCAGACTGCCCTTAACTGATTCTAAATATAATATATTATGATATGATATAAATGCCGCCTTGTACTATTTGTGCTACCGTATGTGGAGCTCAGGAACATTTCGATTTTTCTGTAATACTTGATTTCCAACCTCTCTGTCCCCTGTGGCTGCAGTGTTCCTCACAGGCAGTGACCGGATCCCCATCCATGGTATGGAGAGCCTGCGCATCGTCATCCAGTCTACCACAGCGGAGGAGCACTACCTGCCGGTGGCCCACACCTGCTACAACCTCCTCGACATGCCCCGCTACCAGACCAAAGAGATCCTGCGCCGCCGCCTCACTCAGGCGGTGGAACAGTACGAGGGCTTCAGCCTGGTCTGAAGAGGGAAGATCTGCAGCTGCTTTAATGCACTTTAACAGCAATACACCATCGCGCCAGTGTCAAAAGAGTGTGTGATACTGGGGGACTCTAAGACTCCTACAAGACTTTTAAACATTATGAATCTGAAAAGGTCTATATATGTAAAGCAGTTTATTGTTTATTTTATTACTTTGACCAAAGTTTCTCAACCTTTTGGAGCCATCTGAAAGATTGTAAAGGCTGATGTACGGTATTCATGTATTCAATAAATGTTGTCCTAAAATAAAAAAATTAGATGTAAATGACATTAATGAATGACAACCAGGGATCAAAAATATTTGGGACCTAAAATCAAAAAACCAGAGAAGGTTGAGAAACTCTGGCTTTTTGGGTGTTTGCTTGATTTCATTTCTGTCTTTTTTTGCACAACCGTGTATTTTATATTCAACTTCTTAAATTCTATTTTTCACCTTTAAAGGGTTATGTTATTACCTTCAGACAGTATCTATCTGCTTTTTGTTATTTTTGTTTTATTAAATAGAGTGGTTATTTTTTGAAGAAAATTAAAGTGTGTATATATGTATGTAAATATCACTTTGAATATAATCTTTACCCTTGACATTGGGAGGAGTGTTGTCCCCTGATCCTTTTAAATCCGGACACCAGCACATCCTCTCTGCCTGAAACTTAAGAGGGACAATAAGAGAGTATTTAGAAGGTAGATGGATGCAGGATGAGGCATGGTGATTATTATTTGCAACCCCCCTTTGGAGCTGTAAACCCACAGAGTTTGTCTTGAACCTGCATTCAACAAGTGTTGCCTTCTACAGCAAAACTTACATGAAAAGCTGATTTTTAAAGCTAATTTTTTTGTGGTAGTTGTCTGTATGCATGTTCTTGAGTGAAAGCAGAAAACCATAATTGTCATTCAAAAGTCTGACATTTTGGTCGTAGCCCTTATTTGATTTCTGATGAAGAGTTAGATGAGGAAAATTGATGCTGTCAATCGGTTAGCTGAGCTTAGCTTAGCACAAAACACTGAAAATGGATGGAAACATCTAACCTTCCTTTGTCCAGCAGTGACAAAGCAAACTTGTTAGCACCATTAAAGCTCTGTAATTAATAATTGATATCTCGATTGTTTAACTCCCAGTGTAAACGCAATAACTCACCATTTTTATTAAGAGCTATGTGCCAGACTATTGTTCCTAGGAGCGGTGTTGCAATTAATGTTTTTGACCCATCAGATTTTGTAACCTTATTAAGAAAGGAATTTATAACTAGGCCAATAACACCCCATTATTATCACAACTTGTATTATTAATTAACTAAACCCTATCCCCTACCTTATTTTGATATCAGTTTCCTAACATGGTGCAACAACAACATGTAGATAAGGTCTCAGATTATGATAGATAATTAGGTCACAGTATCTGCGGGGTCACAGAGTTCAGCAAAACATCGATCCTAGTTGTGTCTGTTAGCTTGCACATAGCCCAATGCAAAAAGCAGTGAGTTGTTGTTTTTACACTCAGTTGTCCTCCAAATTTAACAAATAAGGATAGCATGTAAAAAAAGTGATCTTTGGAGTAACTAGTTGCCATATTTGCAAACGCTTGGCTGAGCCAGCCTAGCACTTTTTTGTTTCCAGTTATTTTTTCCCCCAGGCTGCGCTAACTGCTAAGCTAAGCTAACCTGCTGCTGAAAGCACTTGCTTCAAATTTAACAGAGCAACGTTAACTCTCCACCAGAAAACAAATATCTGTGTCCCCAAATGTCCTTTAAAATTTAATATTTATTGATTAAAATAAGTAACTGTAATTAGTTTGTTTCCAAGTTGCAGATAATAAAAATGTGACATTTGTGGCAGGATGATATAACAAGTGCATATTTAACAATGTGGGCATATGACTTA
The DNA here is from genome assembly GCA_029783725.1 of Acanthurus tractus. NCBI lineage: Eukaryota > Metazoa > Chordata > Actinopteri > Acanthuriformes > Acanthuridae > Acanthurus > Acanthurus tractus. The sequence goes on from JAQNCA010000024.1 coordinate 2,578,599, forward strand.
TTAGCTAAACAACTCTAGGTATTAAGTCTTTCAGTATCTATACTGCCCTGATGCTGTATTTAATCAGTCAAACGTATTAATCCAAAATAAAGTTTAATTAGGTTGTGCATTGGCGTGAAATGTGTAAAATGGTCTTGCATATATGTATATTTTTTATTATTATATTTCATACATAACAGTGTTGGTAAAGTGACTTTAGTCAGTAAATGACTTGATGTGTCTTGACTAACAGGTCACACTGACACGTCCATTTAGCAATAACAGCCTGAAACGACCCAGTAACGAAGAGGTAACTGGGTTATTCTTCTAAAGGTCTTCAACACTGGACTCTTTTGAGGTGTTTCTTGGGGAGAGTTCCTCGATTCTCTTGCTTAGCTCTCTACTGCATGTAAACACATGTTCAGTCAGTATTTGTCTAATTAAAGCTGATTTCTCCTGCAGAGTTTAGTCCTATGCAACGGTTTGTGCAGGCCTTGACCTTTTTGCACCTTTTAATGTGCTACTGAAAATGTGATTTTTGCATATTTGTCTGAAATCTACACAAAGCTCTCTGTTCCAGCCAACTTTTTAAATAAAACAGTACAGTATTAAATCACGATTCTTGTATGTTCAATTACTGTATCGAAAATTCCTTTTTGATTCAATTTTAAAATAAATTGAGAAATGGTTAAAAAAGTTATGAAAATTTAACCAAAAATTTCAAGCCAGCTGGACAACTCTATGCTGAGGACCATGTGACATGACTGACAGCTGCACAGAAGGTCTGACGACGCTGCTGTTGCCAACTCCTGTTAATTTTTTTTATTCTGTGTAACATTGTAAAACAAAATTTATCTTTTATTTAAATCATTTTCAGGCCAACTTTTAACAAAATAAAGTGAGACATTTGAAGATGTTACCTTGGACATTTTACAGACAAAATTATGTATTGGTTTGTTAGTAAAATAGTTATTTGTTAGCTGATTTCTCAGCTATTTGATAATGATGATAATCATTTACAGCCCTGAAAAAGTTGCTGAATATGATGATAATGATTTTTTTATATTAAATCAATCATACAAACAGAACACACACAGCCCAAAAATCAGTAAAAATATGATTTCATTTAATATATACAAAATACAAATACAATTTATGTACTAAAATGTACACACTCAAAATTCATTAAGCCTTGCCAGTGTTTATATTCAATAAAAACGAAATTCACACTGATAATCATCCATTTTGGAGAAAGAAAGGAAAGATGCACTCGCTCACAGAAATGTAAACATACACAGTGATCAATTTTTACAACAGAACAAAGAAGAGCTCTGGAGAGGACGAGAAGGAAACACAGACCGCTGGGAAAACTGAAGCTTTTAGCAACCATTTCTGTTCTCCAGACTCATCTCACAAACGTCCTAGTCGATGTTTTCTATCAGTGTGAGCAAACACATACCAGTGATTCCAAGACAAGAAATAGCTTATTTGACATAAAGTAAATATAGAAGGAAAAGCAAGTAAATGCATAATATGTACAGTAAAACGCTAAAGAAAGTACCAGTGATCACAAAAGTAAGTCGTTTATTTGAATATGAGCTATTTTGGTTTGCAGTTGTACTCTGAGTCACTGTCTTTGGATTGTGTTAAAATGAGAAACCACCTGTTTTAGTGAGTAAATACTCGATTTAACTTATAGAGAAGCAACATAAGGTTATTTCAGACATTATTTGACGGTCAAATCTGAAAAAGAAAAGCTATTCATTCAGTGAATGCTGCTAGGCTGATTGAAGTTATACGAATAGTAACATCTCCCTTAAAAAAAATACACAATTCTCAATCACAAAATCCATCTTTAAAAAATAGAATAATTTCGTAACTATTATTTTACTTCAAAGGTTGTTTTTAAGACTTCTACAGTTAAGCGTGAGAAAAATAACTTTTTCTGTTTCAACAAAAACATTCAAAAGGATAGAAATAAATTATTAGCAATAGAAGTGTGATTCAGATTATCTGTGTGCGTCTCAGTCATTGAGAAAAGTGACTTCTCTCATGAAGGTGAGGTTTGGTTGGAAATGAGCCTCATAGGTGAAGCAGGTAACTTTATGTCGCTTTGAATCAGTTGTGGGTCGGCGGCTCTCTGCAGGCTCCAGAGTAAAATCGTGCTGTGCTCGACAGAACGGATTAACAGGCTGGTTCTCCGTGAGCCAGAAACATGAGCGGCACAGATGGCAACAAGAAGAAAAAAAAAAAACGGATCGTTTCTCCAACAGAGTGTGAGATGTGTTTGAGTGTATCTGTGGAGACCAAGCAACAGTCCTTCAAGAGTCCTTTTTATTTGTTCTCAGATGAACTTGGTTGAGTCTCTTTTGCTGATGAGGACTTCCAGCAGGCGCAGTTTGGCTTTAATGTGCTTGTATTCGCTGTATTCCACCGCCAATGGGGAGCGGTCCTCTTTCTGCACATTTCTATGGGAACAAGACAACAAACGTTAAGGGATGAATGAAGGGTTAGCTGTGAAAAACCCAGTAAGTCATTGTCTGTTCATTATGCTTTCTTTCTTGTGTAATTTGAGCAACTTGTTCTTCTATTTACCTTCCGTTTTGTCTGAAGAACTGATCCTCAAACTCTTTGAGGCTCTTGCGGAGTCTTTTCTTCTCCTCCCGGGCCTCCTGGAGCTGCTCCACAAGTTCCTGGCTGTAAGAGAAAGAGCAGAAATACTCAACTATCTTTCATAGTAATATTAACATATAATGAGGAAGTCAGCAGGCACTGATGGAAGACTCCTTTATTTACAACATTATGAAAATATTTCACTAAGAATAGAAATCCTGCGTTGAAAATTTTTCTTGAATTGTCTTTCTTTTTTCTCTGTGCCTTACGTGGTGGCAGAGTGCAGGTTGGACAGCCTCATGTCCATTGTGTTCTTAGAGGGTGAGAGGTCGTCCACGGGTGAGATGAAACCATCTGCATCCTCATCTGTGTGGTCTAAGAAGCCGAGGATGCTGATGTCGGGTCGGACAGTCACAGTGAATTGTGTCTTTGAGTCTCCGTCGTCCTCTGAACCGTCCTCTTCCTCCTGCAGGAGCACAGACAGGTCAAACTGTGGTCGAGGGTGAAAAATGGCCATGCCATGCTGTGGCATCGAGGCTTCAAGATCACAACACTGCCGTGTGTCCTGATTTTGCTGTGTTAGTCATCACTGATTAAAAATCATCTTGATGCAGCATACACACACTTCCATGGACCTTGCTCCTAATTCATTAGATGGGCTGATAAAGGCAGTCAACTAGAAGACACACTGAAAACCAACTGTGTGTAACACCAAAGGCTGGAACCTGCTGACAGTCTACCTTTAACAGCCAGCAGAACGCACAGAGAAAAGTGATTTTGTTAGGTCACTTTTTTTCTTGAAACACAGTCCGAAAGGATCATTCTAGTTTATTATAGCTTGGGCCTAATTTTTGCAGCTTGGACCATCATTTCATTTTCTGTATAATGCTATGTATTCTTGCTGTATGTTATAAGCTTGTACTCATCAAAGTTATTAGCGAGATCAGGGACACGACGTCACTCACAGCCAAATGATCCATCAGGTTATAAAGAAGCTCAAACATTTGTCTAGAATATAACAGTTCACAAACTTTTTTGTGGTGTTTCACCTTAATTTGCATTTGTTTTAAACTGGAGGTTTCTGAGTAGTTTTTTCAAAGTGGATACTGTTATGATGTTTTTGTCACTAAACTTAAATGTAAACACTAACGTAGGTTAATATTACAGTCACATCAGGAGTGGCAACATTTCAACCATTCATTACTTTTCATGTGCTCTCAGTAAATGTTGTTCAGCTGTTGCTCCTGAGCAGACATTTCAATAGGGGGTAGCTCATTGTGACAAAAAATGTGCCAAAGCTCACTATTTTTTTAATCCTATTTGGCTGTTTGTTTCTTCCATAAACAGAAATATGTGTGTATTTTTAAATCAAATTAGAGTTTCTATTTTTTGTCATAGTATTGCTGGTAAGGAACTGATGATCTAAACTGTTTAATTAGAAAGACTCATTGCACATTCAAACAGGAAACTATGATCAGTGTTTCAGTTGTTGGCTGATAAATGGTTCCAGTGAAGGTTGACTAATGTGGAGCTTTATTTAAAGTCTGTCTGGTTCTGTCTGTCCTTTTAATATCTGCATGTTACTTGATCTCACTAAATAACTTGATAAGTACAATGTGGCAATCAAAACTTGACTGAAGTTTTAATAAACCAGAATGATCCTTAAAATCACAGCATGTACTGCTCACACATTTGGATCAAAAATCACAGAGCAACAGCTACTGATTTGATGTCTCTATGGATGCTGGTGGCAAGAAACAGGCAGTTACCCAATCAACAGGCAGCAATCAGGTTCATTAGTGGAGTAAATGGTGGTTTAATAAAGGGGAGGGTGGGGTGGGAGGTTGCTGGGGCAGGGCGGGGGAGCTGGCAACTGATTGTTCAAGCAGCAGCAGCTCATCACCTTGATGTCATCGAAGAAGAGTGCTGTTTCGCCCTCGATAATGGGCTGAAGGAGGGGACCTCTGCGCTTGCTGGAGGGAGAGCCCTGTGGTGACGGTTAAGAAGGAGGTGTTAACCGAGCTGAGTTATTCACAGCAAGGCCATGAGAAAACGCCTGAATGCCTTCCAGGTTTCACCAAATCCTGTCAAAACTTGAGCCAAAGCTGAGTGGATTTTCCTTTTTTTCCCCTCATATTTTGTCTTTTTTCCAGCTTAAGATCAACTTAGGTTAAACAGCAAGTCCAAATGACAACAATTTTGAAAAACCTCATTGGATTCCGACTTCCTCCAGGAGGCAAATATCAAAAAAAGGCTACTTATTTTCTATGCATGTGTAAAAAACAGAACAGGAAAATAAGACAAAGATAAATAATAAATAAATGAAATAATATATTTTAAAAAAGGAAAGAAAAACTATATTTTCACCATGTTTGTGCCCCTGTAAATGTGGCCCTGTTAAAAAAAAATGTTTGTTTTTTGGAAAATTTGATCAAAAGTGCACGAAAAGTGCAGGGCTTTAGTTGCAAGTTAAAAGCTAGAAAAAAAACCTATAAATAGTCATTTACTCCAGCTTAATTTGACCACTTTACTTAAATAAAGATGCTGCTTTCCATTGTATAGAGTAATCTATGGCAGCGGTCACATTTTGCATAATGGGGATTACAGATTATACATACTGCATTATATAATGGATGTACACTGTAGGTTCATAATGTAGATTATTTCTTTCATAACAGATTTTGTCATTAATAGTTGAAGACACAAATGACAGCTAAAAGGAAGCATACACATAAGTGTATATGCAGAATTAAAAGCACAGTCAAGTTGACTTTATCTACAGTTTGTAACACTCTTCTGCTTTTCATGACGCCATTTCCTGTGGACCAAATCTGCCACCTATGAGCTCCTTTAGGGCAGATGGATTTACTGAGCTGCTAAAGCCACACTTAGAGCCTGGAAAGGTGAATAACACGTTTGTGGCTCATCTGCCACCAGTTCCCACAGCAGGCACTAGAGCCAGCATTAGCTGAGGATTATGTGTCTGCAGTCATTTTGACGATGTGGGGATGTTTTAGGTTTGCTTGCTTGTCAGGGAGCAGTAGGGCAACTGGGCAGCTGAGGAAGAAAAAAAGCAGAAGAAGGGAAGACAGAGATGTAATACTTACAATGACGGGGATGGTGGAGGCTCTGCACAGTATCTGCTTCACCAGACGATATCTGTCATACAGGGGTTTCATGATTTGCCTCTCACACTTTGTAACCTGAAGTAGCGAAAAAAAAAAAAGAAAAGAGAAACAAAGATATCCTGTTAGCACAGTGTTAGTTTCATTTTGTTCTCCTCTTTCTCCCTGCAGAGAAACTAGCCATAGCACTAACTTAAACTAAAATGACAGCTATCCCTGGCCACAACAACTCCTCAGAGCGTGAAGGTCATTGACAAACCACTGAGACAGCACCTCGGCACGGCAGCGCAAGGAGCAATGGAGGTGACAGAAAGGTCAGCTTAACTTCCTGAATCACAGTACGACAATACTAGCACTGATTAGACAGTGCAATTATTTGGCAGTTGGATTTCACTGTTTCAGTTTTTGAATTTTTTTCTTTTTGCAGTTTTCTAATCTTTTTATTAATACTAGAAGCTGATACAAATAAAGTGTTTAAAGTAAAGGGACAGTAGAAACACACATCTTTTCCCTAGGCTAAGCTAACTGACTGCTAACCAAATGCATACACTCAGTCGAGAGACATTATTCACCCTTGACTTGCAATCTGGGTCACAGTCATGAGGGAAACAAGATTTTCTCTGTTTGAGCCGACATGACTGGCAGGAGATCAGGTGTACAGTATGGAATGGCTCTTTTGAAGAGGTTTTGTGTGTCTGTGTTTTCTTTATTTGAAGGAATGGGAGCAGAGGATGACTTACTGGTCGACCATGTATGCCCTCGTAGTAGAGGAGAGCTTTCTGCAGGGCCACTTTCTCAGCTCCGATCTGCTCTCGTGTCATATCCTGACAGCAGGGGGGACAGGAAGTGAGTCAAAACATTTCATAAAACACCTGAGTTTATTAGGTGTTGTAACACTGCTACTCCTTCTCACACACACACACACACATTGCTGCACCATAACAAATTCAGGCCCTGCTGTCTTGTTTAAAATTAATACTGTTTATCTTACATGAATCCTCCATTTGCTGGATGTGTCTATGTTTTATTCATACTTCTGTATGAGTGTGCAAGAGGCCCTTGTCTTACCTTGATGTCCTCAGGGCGGTTAACCTCCTCCCTCTTTTCTTGCAGCTTCTTCAAAATCGACTCCAGGGTGCTTTCCACTGGAGGCTTCGGTACTTTCTCCTGCTGGGGTTTCTTCTCCAGCTGAGAGCCGAAGCTTTTGGGCAGAGTGTTGCTGCGCTGACGGGTCAGAGGCGGCAGGTCCTCTTCAGACTTCATCAGTTTGTGTTCTAATGAAGAAGAGGTGATAGAGAAAAAAACACTGTACACATCAGTTTTTTTGCTTCAGTTTTCGGAATATTTTGGAGGGTTTTTTTTGTGTTTTTCTCTCACCTTTTAGCTCTTTGCGAAGCTTGGCCAGTTCATTTACCCATCTTAGCACCTCTGGGTTTGTAGCTTTATCACTGTGGGAGGGCTAGATGAAAAAAAGATAGTAAAAGAAGAGATGAAAACAGATTTTCCTTTAGACAGCAGCACCTCTGAATATTGCTCATGTTGTTGCATCAACCATGTACCAAAAGAAAAGTTGTTTTTGAAACCATAATCCTTTTTGTAAGGCTTGAAAAAGACAAATAGTCTTACAAAACTGAAGCACATTTCGATTATTAAAAATGCTTTAAATGAGCCTCTGAGCATCCTCAGAAAGTCAGTAAGCTTGTTATAGTTTAGTAAACTGTCTTGTGACTGTCAGATTTAGCTATTTTTAATGTGATATGTGAGGGATTGTGTCTGCTGTACCTACCCTGTATTTCCGTTCCTCTTCAAACCTCTCTTCAAACCTATGAATCTTTTTCTTCAGAACATGAATCCTCTTTGTGATCTGGGCAGATGTCAACTCCTCTTTCTCATCATCGCAGGAGCCAAGAGACGAACTCCGTCTGCGACTGGAGAAATTCATAACACCGTTAATTTCACTGACAGCTCCTTTGAACAGCCTCAACATACACAACCATGTGCGATGTTTTTACCTGACAAATGAGTGTGCGTTTGGTGGTGAGGGAGGCACTTCAGTGTCATCCAGGTACTGCTGGCACTGTCCATAGGGGTAGAAACGAGGAGACAGCATTGGGTCACTGTCTTCCTCCAGCAACTGGCGGATCAAACGTCCCCCAGCATGAGGGGACAGTCGAGCTTCCTCGCGGTCCATGCTCTCCCTCTGAAGTGGCGAGTATGCTGGGACCGGTTCTGGGTGACACAGTAACAAACACACACTGTGTTAAAATGTGATATTTCTCTCATTCTGTTGTAAAAGGCAAGAGGTATTCAAATAAATGAAGTTAGTTAAGTGAGCTTGTTTGAAGACAACACATAGCTCATTTTAGCATGCTAACAGCAGATACACCATATTCCCCTGAGGGCCGAACAGCTACTGTGCAGAATACTACAATAACAAATTCCAACAACTACTTTCTGAAGCCAGCAAATGTCTGGCCAATCTCGCATAAAAAATGACTGTCAAAATAGTTTCTGAAGCTAAATATTCGCCAAATGATAGACCAGTTATTTAATGTTGCAGCTCTTAATCTCAATTTAGACTCTAGGCTTGCTAATAAAAAGAAAAATGTTACATACGGAAACTAAAAAAATAATCACTAGCTAAACTAAAACCACCATATTCTTTACTTGCTTGAATTTGTTGCACAAAATGAGTCAAAGTGATCTTGGAAAATCCAACAACATGTTAATTTTCCAAAGGTCAGCACCTTTTGCTTTTCAAGACACTGTTTCTCTTCCCGTAGCATTGTTTTTGATTGTCTCTTGTGTTGTCAATGTCACTGGACATTAAGAAGCTTAAACCGCTGTGGAAAAGAAACTTCCTCTGAGACTCGACAGTCACAGATGTTGTCCTGAAACTGTGGGTAAGACACGCCTCCCCTCCCTGTCTCTGTTCATCCCCTGGTTACAGTCTCCACTCTGGCAATAATTATGTCTGGTGGAAATAGCCATGTAGATACCCCTGACAATCCCGGGGCTATTAATAATGCTTGCTGCTCCGTGGGATAATGTCAGGGTGCGACCCTTTTTGAGAGGTACAGTGATGAGTCTGTGTTAAAGTTTCCTCTCCTGGAAAAGATGGACAAACCTGGCTGGTGTATCAGTTCAAGCATGAGTGCATTAGACCAAACAGAGAAATACCAGGTTGTTTGAAAGTTCTCTGTTAAAATAAGAATGGAAAACTCTACAGAAAACATGAAACTCAGCAGGAATGATAATGTAGATTTCATGGAAAAGTAGAGGGCTTTTAGTACAGGGAGACTGGATGTAGAGAGAAAAAACAAGCTCAGAAGGAAACCAACCGTCTGTGTAAACATTCAAGGTGTCAGGAGGCAACCGTGAAAATATGCACGCCCAGTCTAAAACTGCACATGCATATTTTTCTTAGCTGGGGGGGAGTTGGGCGGTATGAGAAGCAATGTATCTCAAATTCCAGCTCCAGTCCCAGGAGACCTCCTGTGCTTCTAGGTACGTGCAGTTTATCAAGTAGCATGTCAAGGCTTGCTCACAGCAGCAGGTGTAACTCTCAATCACACTGTATGTCTTTCTTTGAGCTCTATTATCTAGCTCAGAGAGCAGTGCGGCCTAGCTGACCGGTAAGGCACCGTGGCATTTGTAATTAATCCTTTAAATCAACCGCTCACTGATGGTTCAGGATTAGATGGACTAATGAGACAAAAAACATGCCAGTTTGCCATTTTACTAAAGGTTGTTGTGTGTGCGACGCTTGGCCACATTCAAATCATTCAAGCATGTTGCCATGCTGTTGAAAAGGTCATTCAGACAGTCTTTCCTTTCTTTCTCTTTCTTTGCCATGTTATTTGCAGCAAAGCAAGTCAGCACTGATGTAACTTTACACTTACCATCACAACAACTTAGATGAAAAATGAGTTTGAAATCAAGGAAGGGGGCGTTAAAGAACAGAGAATCTAGAAAAAGACAACAAGAAACAGAGAGAAAGAAACAGATCTCAGAAAGGACCAACGTGCATCTTTCGTGCTGCAGTAAATATGGGGAAATAAAAAATAAAAATCATCTCATTAAACCTTAATTAACTCACAGGACATTTAAGCCTTGGAATCTTTTCTACCCCCGTCAAAAAAAACTGCTAATGTCTTTACAGCATCGCTGGCAGACAAGAACGGAACAGTAACAAATATCAGGTCACCATGACAGGCGTTGGCACAGAGTGTACCGGGACAAAGGTCTCACACCACCGCTTCAAGCCCTCATCCACCCTAACCCAAGCCCATTTGTAAAGTATTACACCTTCTGTACAGAATGAACACATCCCCTAACGGTACTAGCTACCAATTTATAGCTCTATTAACTGCTTATTCAGCTTGTCACACTTTGCCAGAACATTAATCCCTATTTGGCTCTCCTTAGTGAAAAACAAATGTGCCAGCTACACAGAAAAAACTCTCACAAGTTCAACTTTGCACAATGCATATATACGATTGAAGTCTGTGCTATGGCAGGCCTTGCTGGCTCTCTTGCTTCAGAAGAACCCATCGCCATCTCATGCACCCAAAGGACAAACCTAATGTCTGAGTGGCCTGTCACAGCCAATCACACAGGCTCCCTGTGATCCCTCTCTGCCATGCACTCAGTTATGTATTCAGGACAGAATGTGCAGGGAGATGGTTTAAAAAGAGGTGAAAAGCCAGCAACTGAACTTATATACAATGTTTTCATAATGTCAGTGTCAAACAGCTACCATGATTGCAAATTTCCTGAACAAACTGTAGAAAGCTCCCCTTGGCTAAGTCCTCATAAATGAGCAAATTACAGTTTAGTTAAAAGCACACACATTTAGAGGCACTGTGTAAAGACTAAAGTAACAGTTTGTTGGCCTGAAGAAATATTCAAATCCTTGACTTTGCCTCTCTCTTTGTACAGCAACCTCTTACAACCTGATTTTCAGTAATTACATTTGGCCACTAGAGAGCTCCAGAAAACATAAAATAGTCTGCTAATGCTCAATACACGAGGCTGTTGAAGTTAGGGGAATGACTGCACACTACAATTTTGTTCTGACAGCCACATTAAACAGGAAACAGTGGTGGGAGTGAAGACCCACGTTTACAGGGGAAATATGTGAAAACATGTCACAAGTTTGCTCTTTTGACCACATTTCATACATTTTAAGTGAACCTGTTGGTTATCATTCCAGTGCACACTCAAGTTAAAGCTTGGCTTTCACTGCTAAACACAAAAACCCACACCCACCACCGCTGTGTTGCAACGTCCAAACAAAACAATCACTCTTTCACTGCATGGCGATTGTGCATGATTTCCTTTCTGCACAAACGCCAACACTGCATGAACAAAAACATTAATAACAAACTCAAAAGAGGTCTAACAGCAAACAGAGGAGGGAGAGACACATGAACAATGTAGTGCTCTTTACTAGTTCTGCAAACTCTGCATTAGAGTTAGAGTTGGAAATGACACTTGATAGGAAAGCATCAATAAATTAACCAGACACTCCTTTTAAATTTAATCTTGTGTAAACTTCCATTGAATGCACAAGCACTGACATCAACATTACTATTGCTGGAGGGACTGAGCAAACATGAGACAATTTCAATAAAGCACATGTTTGAACATTTCAAACAGGAAGCCTAGTTTCTACAGCTGGTTGACTGGTACACTGCTATCAGTGTCGGCGCCGGCGGGGGGGGGGGGGGGGGGGGGGGGGGGGGGGGGGGGGGGGGGGGGGGGG
>JAQNCA010000024.1:2596730-2637990 GCA_029783725.1 Acanthurus tractus
AATTTTTCATCAAATTCCATGGTCCCCAACTCTGGAATTCTTTAGATAGATCCCTTAAGCTCATATCATCCTACAAACTGTTTAAGACTAGTCTGGTGAGGTATCTTCTGTCCTAGTGTAATTGTAATGGTTTTGTAATTTTAACGGATATTTTCTCTCTGGGTTTGTTTGTTGTATCTTTTTCTTTGTCTTTTTCCTTTTTGCTCTTTTTCTTTTTCCTTTTCTATTGGTTGAACTGTTTTAGTGATTTTGTATTGAGGGGAGGATTCAATATAAGCCCACTGGGCTTCTTTTCCTCTCCTGCACAATTATTTGCCTTTGCATTACTATTATTATTATTTGTTTGTTTTACTACTGTGCATATGAATAAATAAATAAATAAAACTTGTGTGTTTACAAGAAGAAGGAAAGACCATATGCTACAGCATTTTTTGTCTTTATTCCTTTTAGGGGTTAAGTTAGGAATTAAAGAGCTTACCCTTTCTGAAATGTCTCCATGTGGTTTGCTACAGATCTCTCACCAACACATTCCTTGAGCTGGAAGATAATATGTAAATTTAGGATGAAAATATCAACATACCTGATTTTACTATCTTTATTTATCAAAAAGGAAGAAGCTTTGTTACATTGGTATATCCAATACCAAAAAAAACACTGACGTTAAGATAATTCACAATATACATGCAAATACATTTTGACTATATAGGTTTACAGTGTAAGCATGTTGACTTTTGCTAATCTGATCTGAAAATGTTGTGACACTTATCTTGATGGTAACAATATCAGTTCTGCAGGATTTTTTTAAAACCAGTTAATTGTCAGCAAACTGAGCAGAGATAATTTAGGTAAAAACACTGTTTTTCAGGCATTAGTCGATTTTGAGATTTTGGTCTATTTTGTGTCTTTAATATGTCTTTAATCAGAGAAAAGAAAAGGTGGTTTCTTTTTTAGTGAGGTTGTTCTGGAAAATATATGCAAATCAGAGCATATCTAATAAGATCATCACATGCATTTTTGCAAAGTGGTGGACTGAGCGATGAACACTGAAATCTTCACGGCCAAGCTGCAAGCTAACGCATCAAACTCGATCATGAGGCTGGAGACTAGTCTGAAGTTTTATTGGCCTGATTTTATAAAAATCTACTTTGATAATAGAAAAAATCAAGAGCGACACTGTGTAAACAACTTCAAACAAAAAGGTGAAGTGAAGACTGAAATGTATCAAAAGGATAACATAAAACAAAAAATACAGCAGACATTGTGCAATGCTGTGCTGCTTTACAGTAAACAACAATCCAAACAACAACCCAAACAACATCCACGAGGCTTTCAGAGCCCTTAATGTTTCTCTCTGGCTCTTAAAAAAAAAAGGGTCATAATTCACAGAGACGTCTGTTCACATCAACAGAGACACAGACCGTCACTAAAAAGACCTCCACTGTCAGCCACTTAGCACAACACTTGTACAGCCAGTCATAATTGTGTCAGCTTTATCATATGGTATAGAGTGTATGTGTGTCACGGCATCATGTGTCAGTGCCACTGTTACGTAAGAGCTTGGCATGGGGATCCGGTTCCTTGAATGCGAAATTGTAAACTGAACAAAATCTATTTTCATTAGCTGGCCTGCGTGACAGCATGTCATGCAGCTAAACTTTACATTGGCACATATCACTTCTGAGCCAAGTGAGAATATTAATTCAACAAGCTTTCATGCAGCTGTAGTGTAAGAACAGTCTTGATGGAAACTTGATCACTGTCCTACAGCTCCATGGTTCACACCATGTCTTTGCTGTGATTTTAACTGCTATCACACATTCATTCTGTAGTTCTAAATGTCCTACATCACTGTTGGGTAACTTTTAAAGCTTCGTTTGGCTAGGCCTTCTTGGAGATAGCTGACCAAATATTTTATTATCTAGTCATACTGGTACACTTGACCTGAATGCTGGTCTATAGCATTTTATGTGAATTTTTTATGTGGTTTGATGTGACTTAGTCAATTCAGTTAGTCAATTAATTGTTGGTCTTCAAAATGTTAGATTACTCTTATATGGTAAATGTTTACAAAGAGATACACAGTAACTCTTGACTGAATTATATGCATTATAATTCTTTTTCTAAAAATTTGAATAGAAAACTTTCTGATTAAATGAAAATAAAATTAGTAGAAAGTCCTATTAGCATTCAACAGGATTCCCACACCTTCTTAAACATTACATTCAAGAACTTTTTAAAGGTTTTTTAGGTCCAATATCTTCATAATCAGGGACCAATCAAGTCATACTTTTAGCCAGGGATCAAGGTTATTTGCTCTAACAAAACTGAGACTTTTAAAGACAATGACTGTGGTCCTCATGGAGTCTCTAATGAAGCACTGCAAAAGTATGTGCATCAAACAGTGATACAACTGCGGGAGACACACAAACAAACAGCAGAACAAAGCCTGTTAACCTATGTTCAAAGAAAATTCCTATCAAGGGAACTGTTATTTCTATTCCTGCACAACATTCATTAATTAGAGCACTCTTAATGATCAATGTCTATTTATGACTGATTTAAAACTTTTAAGGTCTAATATTAAGGTCTTTAATATTTATTATTTTCCCTAAAATTCATGAACTTCCAAGGATTTTACAGTAAATACTGGGAACCATGACCAAGCTTTCAAGCTCAGTAAACAGTGCTGTGGACATGTTTCAGTTGAGACTAAAACCCCATTCCAGTAATAATACATCTCCACATTAATGTAATGAGGGTACTATTGAGCTTTTTGTGAATATTCAACAAGGAATGTCTGTTTTTGCATTATTCTTTAAACTGAAATTCAAAGTGCACCAAGCTGATGCAAAAAAGTCTTTCAATCCAGAACTTTTTATAAACAGCCCTGCTCATTGATCTATAAAACTGCACAAAATCTAAACCTAAAACAATGTGAGTTTCAAGATACCGTGGCAAAAATTGTAGAGAAAATCTATCAACCAGTCCTGAAGCTGTCAAGCCCACACAAAAAGAACAAACACCATAAACCACTAACACTTTATAAAACAAGTAAAATAAACTATCAAAGTAACATTCTTCATTTGAAAAGTACTTTACTGTATATTAAGAATTTCCTCTGTTCATGATATAATTGCTGAGGACTCAACAAACCCCAAGTCTTGAACAATGTGGCCTTGAGTAGCCCCATGACAACAGCTGAGAGGACACGTTGCTCTCTGGTGCATCATCTTCTTTGGTGGATAAAAGCTGCAGCTAATTGCATGCTCATTTGCACTGCTTCTGGCAAAAGTGGTTGACATTAGTGTGGCACGTTGGATATTACAAGCTGCTGTACAATGAGAATGACAGGGAGCCATTAGGCAGCTGGACTGCTTCCTGTCAACTTCCAATTCGCCGCTATCTGCATTTAGAGATTCTTGTTAACCTCAACTGACAATTATTTGCAGTGAGTCAGGATTAAGGGTGACAGGGGAGTGAATACTTTAACAACCTGTCAGCATCACAGGTGTGCTAGAGGAGAAAATGTGGTGATGCTGTTTGTGATGAAAGCTGCAAAAATGTAGCTTTGATTATGTAAAAAACACAGT
Source organism: Acanthurus tractus (assembly GCA_029783725.1). Lineage (NCBI taxonomy): Eukaryota > Metazoa > Chordata > Actinopteri > Acanthuriformes > Acanthuridae > Acanthurus > Acanthurus tractus. Next base: position 2,600,321 of record JAQNCA010000024.1, read on the forward strand.
TCACTTCATTCCAAAGTAGCCTAGCCAATGCAATAAAAAAATTGCTTTTTTAATATTATCCATCAATTTATGCCTAAGACTGACCAGACGCAGTTAGAGAAAAGGTAAAAAACAACAGTGAAAGAAAGCAGTCAGAAAAACGCACAAAAACAAAATTCTAGAGAAGAGTCAGAGAGACACTGACAAGATAAACAGGGATGAGAAATAAAGGAGTGTGACTCACTGTGTGGGTGTCCTGGTTGCCTGTGAGCTGCACCAGTGTTGGGCTGTTTCTCGTCTTCCTGGGTTTGGGGGCTCGCTTGGCGTGACCACTCTGGCTTCCCTGTGAGTCTAAGCTACTGCCCCAGTCCTCCTCCACACAGCCTGATCTGCTTCGACCGCGCGATGGGACGTTCTCCTTGTTGGTGTCTGCTGTGATGGCTGCAGCTCTGTCTCAGATAGAGAGGAACACAGTGAGGAAATGAGACATCTATCTTTCATCTCACTCTCTCTGTTGTACACATTGGTCTGTCTTTGTCAGTTTGACATGGGTTTAAAAGACCTTTGGGAAACCAAATGGAAGGGTCATCCTAATACCTCTTTTACTTATACCTTTTCCAACAGCAAATGTGCTGTTTAGTTTTAGATCTAATTCTATTTACTGTCTATTTACTGTCCACTGTCTTATGACATATTCTGATGTCTCTGGTCTAATGCTCTTCTCTAATCCATGTGTCACTGCTCTTTCAGACGCTACCAAATCTCCATCAACAAGGATTAGCTTCTTACTGCCATGACTCCAGTTGTTATGACTGTATTACGTCTCAGTGGGCGAGCTTACCACAAAGAATGAAATATTACCATTGTTTACTGGCACCAAAACACCAACTGAAAATAGTGGTGTCGCAGCGAGACATTGAGGTCAGGATTTAGAAATTAATGGCATCTTATGGTGCCTTACCAATACCATTAGAGCTGTGAAAACCTCAGTACCAATCAAAGAAATTAACTTAAACACAAAGGTTTTTACCGCCCTGAATATCAGGAGAATTTGAATACGAACTAAGAGATGAAAAATACAGCAAGAAATGGTGTTCCTTTATTTCTTATGCTATGTCGATCAACTCCCTGGCCACAATCTAATTATTGGTAAATTAGCAGGTCATTCATGAAAAATGGTGTTTTAAATTCACAAATATCATTTAATTGATGAAACAATTTAAAGAGAATAAAAAAATTATTTACAATTATATATTTTATATTTGTCATTGTAAGCCAAAACTGTGATTAAAAATAAATTTCTGTTAAATGTCCTCAGTTATCAGAACGAGATTTACAGTAAACTTCAGTGTTGCCACAAACCGCCATCACTGTCATGTTGGTACCATCAACCACCAATGTCATAACCCGCCAGACCATTTGTACCTGCTTCTTTCTTTGTGTCTCTGTGCCTCCACCTGTTGCTCTCTCTGGTGTCGACGTCTCTGTCGGGCATTTAGTGTCACACTTGGAGATGGTGGACACGGGGTCAACTGAGGGTCCCCTGAATTTTCATCCCCTGAAGGATTTGCTTTAAAGAGGTGCTGCTCCACTGTTGAATGAATCGTTCTGTCCAGAATACTATGGAACAAAACAGAGAGGAGAAATTGGTCAGAAAATTTGCAACTTCATGTTCAAATAACAATATAGTAGAATTGAAAAGAATTCTCGAAAATAACTTACTTAAAAGCTGGCATTTTATGCTGCAATGGTTGCACACACACAAAAAAAGTTACTCACTTTACTACATCTGGTCTGCAGTGGACAGGGGAGAGGTGGTTACTGAAAGAAAAACAAGAGGAAGAAGGTGAGTTACTGCTACAGAAACAGGTGGTCACAACAGGTCACTGAGCAACGCTGGAAATCCCTAGGGCTCTGATTCTGGCCCTAGGTGATCAAGGCATCCAGTGTGCATGAGTGAGTGTTAACTTCAGCTGTGTTCAGAGCATAATTGGCTGGCTTCTGTGACTAACAGTAAGGCCTACAGTAGAAACTTCTACAATGATCTTCTTATCTTGATGTTTTCATATTGGTTGTCTTCATCTACTACTTTCTTTTTGGTTGGCTTCCCTCACTTATGTAATATGAATGTTTTGATGATAGGAGCTGTACTATATGTGCAAGGCTGTGTCTGTGTTAAATTAAAAATACCTTTATCTCATATTACATGAGAGTTGGCAGCATCAACTCAGTAGTAAAATGACAACCAAGCAGTTTGGTTTGTTATCGTTGAATACGACAATATTAAATACATTAGAAGATCTACCTCAAAGAGCCCAGGTACATTTATTGCATTGTCTAAGACTCTGATTAGTTCGACTATTTCTCATTCACATTTAGTTTAAAATAGTCAAATTTGCGGATGACACCAGAGTCTTATTGCCTGTAATGATAAAACAGCTTTCAAAGCAGAAGTCTCCCTACTAGCTGAGTGATTTGTTCATGAAAACCAAACCCTAAAAGTAGACAGTTGTGGACTTCTGCAAAATCAAAATGTGCTTCAGTTCTTGGTCACCAAAGAAGATAGTTTTAAATATCATTTCCTCTACTCTTACATGGACGGTCACAGTAAACTATTTAGTGCAGAAAGCACCTCAGTGATTGTTCTTTCTGTGACAACTCAAGAAGTTAAATGTGTCAAAGGTAGACATGTGTAACTTTAACAGGCCTGTGACAGAGAGAATGTGGTATGGGGACAGCTCAGCCGATGACAAGAAGGAGCTAAATAAAGTCATAAAGACAGCATCAGAAATCACTGGTCAGGATTTGCGAAGCATCAGTCATATTTATAACCCCTGCATTCCATGAGTGGATTTGAAATAATCAGTGACTCCTTACACCTAGCCAAAGGACTTTTTGTCCCACTTCCATGTACAGGAAAGTCTTGACACAAAGCCTTTAGACCAAAAAAATCTAGTTCCTCTCACAGTACAAATCCTTAGGCAGAGATGGCCCTTAATTCCTTATTGTAAATACAAAAACATTAACTGAACATGTGTCTCCTAGTGTCACTTGTGGTTTGTTTATTTATTTTAGGGTATCTTCTTATATATACTGTTTTGTATTTGTATTGTGTCGTTCTGTTTACCTCAAGCTCGAGCGAAGACATACAATGTTAATTTTGTAGGCAATAATGATCCTCACTTTCCAAGAACACTGTAACTTTCATTGACTGATGTTCTTGAACCCTCCTTTCCTTGTATGCAGCTATCCCAACATGTATAAGGATGACCTGAAAAAATCTTCTATAAACAGTGGTGTTGATAGTAATAACACAGCCTGGCAGAGGCCCTGTATGGTGCACCGATAAAGGCAGAGATAATAATGGAGTGATGGTGTGAAGGTGACTGTTATGAACTTCTGTAAAGTGGCAAGGACATGTGTTGGCTTTATCAAAGCTGTAAATAGGGATAGTGTATCAGCTGAAAAGGTGGCACACCCTATACTGTGATAAAAAGATGATTATTTGCATAATTTTAGCAAGTTATAATCAGAAAAATAGGGCTGAACATGTCAGGTCCTTATTGTTGTCAATTTTACAGTTTAAGCTTATAAAGACCAAACAGATCCCATTTTTCACGTGAGTTTGATGTAGTCAGACAGCTGTGAACTATAAAAGACAAAAGGATGAGTGAAAGTAATGTCAATTAAGCCCACAGTTGCTTCAGAGGCAGCAGACCAAACCGCTCAATTATCTCTGGCCACAGCAGGAAAAATATTATCCCTCTAACTAATAATAGACTTGGAACTGCATGCAATAGGTTAAAGCAACAGAAAATGGTTTAATGGCTTACTGATGCTGACTTGACCTTACACTTTAATGCCTGCAAATGTCAGAGGCACAATTCATCAATTGCAGTGGACACATTGTTGCATGAAAAATGATTTATTTTAAGATCTTTCAACAACTTTTGACTCTATGGACCATCAGTCTTCAGTGCTGCTGTATGCTCTTGAAATAAAGGTGATGAAAGAGTCAATTACTTCTACATTAATGAAATAAGTGCACAATAAAGATTATTATAAGTAAATTTTTAGACACTGTACACTGTGAAATAGTTTGAGACAGTGGTTCTCAACCTTTTTGGTTTCTGACCCCTTGAAACAAAGCACTCTCTACTTTGACCTTAGTGGGGACAAAAAGGGGGAAAAAGCAATCACCTATACACCCTTTAGCCCCCCCCCCAACAAAAATACACACATAAATGATGTACATACATACGTATATACATAGAGTAGGGTTTAAAATGTCTTATTACAAAAATGTTTTAAGGTGTTTTGGTCTGTAGCTCATTCTTTTATGACACCCTGAAATACACATTGCTCAGGCACAAATCTACAATCCGTTTTGGTCCGACACGTGAATTCAGGTTTCTGATACAGCCGCTTGTGCTACATTTAGAGTGGTAATGAAATAAACAGCTGAGTATGTCTGCCTGTATGCTGTAATTAAATATCTTTTGGCAGCTATAACCGTCCCAAATAGACTTCAGGTTGGCACAGCATAAATGAAGTGTGGCAGTTTGGTAAATTACCAAAAGGAAGTGACATCTCTGGCTTGAAAGGACTTTGCACCTCTTTAGTTTTAACTAAAGATGTAACAGTGTGAAACCACTCTGGTATGAGACAGATTGTTGCCTGGTGTGTAATGATGACAGTCTGAGTCACAAACTACCAGCATAAAAAAAACACCATAAGGAAAGAAGGATGAATCATTGCATCTGAAACAACAAAAATATTACCACTAGAATATGAGTTAGACAAGCCAATGATTGATTAAAGACAAATATGATAAAAATATATAAAGTAATGCCACTAACCCCAGTTTGATGCTCGATCAAAAACAGGGCTGCCACTATATCAGATATTCACCGCATAACACATCCAATGACTGATTAAATTAGACAGCTAGTGGTTGCTGTTTCTCGAAGTGAATAACATTATGAATTAAGCATAACATTTAAGAACTTAAAAAACATATGAAGGCTGCCAAATCCAAATTTGTGTTTTTACTAGGAGTCATGTGCCTGGATTATTTGTTGACCTAACCCCTGACCTTGGAAGTCAACTCTTCTTGGCTGAGTAATAGTCTGCCACAAATTTCCCTGTAAATAACGAATAGATTTGGTCACACTTTTGACTTAAAGGGAAAAATGTATCCTTTTATGTGACTGTCTAGTCAGTGCTGATTAAAATTGTAGTCAGTTGCAGCAAATAATTACCCAGTGCATGTGATACTGACTGAGAGAGCTAAGTTACTCTGCTCTAGTCAGGTCTTTAATGAAATGATAGGTCTGGGGTTTTGATTCTGCTATTTTGCTATTCACTGGGTGAGAATTTAAAAAACCAGCAGTGCAAGTCTTTGTTTAACAAGAGCTTAAAGTTTGTTTTGTATAATTACTCCGTTCAGCACCTTCTAACTAAGAAAACTGCCTTGCAAATAAATGTAAGACCAAAATCATATGTTTCAGTGGTTAGTGTTTGTGTTTTAAAGTCAAGTGTTCTTTAAGGAATACAATGCAAGTAGAAAACAATTCCAAAGTTTCCACAGCAAAGGCTTATAGCGTTTAAATCCCCCGCACTGTGTACCCAGTGGCGTCCATTTAGGTAATCCAGTATTACACCACAGTCAGATATTAGCCAGGACCTTTAGAGTCTTTGGTCAACACACACAGAACAAAATTACGTTTATCTATGATCCATTTTGACTGGGCTGAGGTTAAGCTCTCATGTGGCAGTCTGAGAGTTTCTGAATGAGAAAGAATGCACGTAGACTTCAGCAGAGAAAGAGAAAGAGAAAGAGACAGAGAGAGAGAGAGAGAGAGAGAGAGAGAGAATACACACATAGTATGTGTGTGACAAAGTACAAGTAGCCCTGGAGTTACTCATTGATGAACGTGAGCATTAAGAGTGAATGGCAGACACATGGAGAGGCAAAGGAGGACAGAAATCACCAGAAAGTAGTCTTAGTCCTTTGGAGACAGAGTAGGACTGCAAGTTATATTGTTATCATCAACTAATTAGTTAACTATCTTCAAGTTAACTGCTTAATATTTTAATGTTACAAGAGTATAAGACAGCAATATTCAAAAAGGTTATTTTGCCTAACCGACAATCCAATCTCATATACATTAGAAAAACAGAAAAATACACCAAACTATTTGTGGAGCTAAAAAAACCAACTAATATTTAGTCGTTCTAGCAGCATGGCTCTATGGCTGGTGATGTCGGTCTGTCAGCTGATCCACTGCTTTGGTACAAGTTTCAAATGTTCAAACAACAGGTTTCCATGGTCCCAAGAGGACGAACCTTGTTGACTATTGAGATCTTTGGCTTTTCTTCTTGTGACAACTTAAGGTTAAAAGTCTGATGTTACTGGCAAACAAGATATCTCAGTCCAAGTTAACATGTCTGTTTTTTGTTGTTCTTTTTAGTGCTGCTAAACTGCTTTCACAAAACAATTTTGAAAAAGCTACAAAAGTCTGTGATAATGTACTTTAGTAATTACATTTTGTCAGCTGTAATTTACATAGATATGGTATACAAACATTAAGGATGTTTTAAGTTATACTGCATTCTTTTGTTGTCAGCAGTGAGTGCCTTACTGTCGTCACTCTGACAGTTATTCTGTGAAGCTAGTGTCTTCAGTTACTTTATGGGGGGAAAAAACAATAAAAATGCTTGGTCACAAAAAACATTAGCCATGCAGCCATATCAGATCTAAGGTCATATTTGAAAACAACACCACAAAACAGTAATAGCAGCTGTTAACAATGACTAAACAAGCTGAGGAGACTTGTCTTTACGTCAACAGAGACTGAAGGCAAACTGAGAAAAACAAGGTTGGTGAATGACAGTAGGCTAACTGAAGTGTAACAGGTGATCATCAAAAAGGTGTGGTGAGGTGGTAAATTGCTTGTAAGTTAAGTTTATTGCTTGCACGTGCAAAAAAACGTGAGATTTTATATTGCTATGATATACTGTTATTTTATTTAGTTGCACTGTGTTCAGTTTTATCCATAAGACTGTTTGTTTCACCCAGACACGTCCTTTGCATAAGTGGTGTGTCTGAAACATGTGCTGTGGCTGCCTTCGCCACAATAACCAAACAGTGGTGAGCAAACACTTGCAACTGCATGCTGCCCCGCATTCAGTCTAACTGGTGGCTCCATTGTTTCCGATTATAATGAACCAGGCAGCACACAGCCACTTCCCCCACACCTCCACTTCAAAACAACATTCTGTCACCCTGTTCTGCTAGTTTTATGAAGTTTACAGAGGAGGCCTACCTCATGTAGAAAGGAGATATCGGCCTCTCTTCTTCTTGGGAGCTGAAATATGAGGAAAAAAACACACATATGCAATTAATTGCAGGATGTGGTTATGAAGTGCTATGGCATAAAAACTTTAAGCTCCCCCTATCATCACTACATGTCACTGGGGCTGAAAATAGGAGCATAAGGCTGGCTTTTGTCTGCAGAATAATAGACATGCAGTGCTACAGATCAGTGGCTTTGTGGAACTTGTCTCTGGTAATTATTATGAACCAAGAGAAAAATGGGTGCTGCTCTAGAATATAGGCAGGCTGTTGCCACTGGATATATGCCAGAAACAAATGATGAAATTATGCAACAATAAGAGGAACTCAGTATCAGGACTTAATGTTGAGGTTGCTTAATATTTTCATATCCGGGAACCTACAGGCTAAAAAAAATTCATAATGACTTAGTCTTGTTTGCCCAAGAAATACTGAATATCTTCTGGAGCAGGAGGAAAAACTGCAACAAAAAACTTACTATTTAAATATATGAAAAAATACTGTTAAATCAAGACTGTCTTTATATGTTTATTTACTTTGATTACCGTACTTTGATGTGCCATTTATTGCATAAATCCACTAGGATCACGCTGTTATTACATTATGTGACAACTCACCTTTCTAATAAATGTATTTTTACTAGTGCAAAGAAAAAAAAGACTGTGTTTTGTAAAAAATTATGCTGGCCAATTTCCATTCAGCTGCTTCAGTTGTGCTAAGTATTGTGCATGTGGGCTTACCTTTACTTGTAAATAGGACAGAACCAGAGCTAGTGTTATTGCCAACACCTGCGCTTTTGCTACTATGACAAGTCAAAATGTCTACTGGGTAAAAACTATGTTTTCAGGGGAGAGGTGTGACTAGTAATACTGTTAGGACCAGCCGGGACCATATCTGAATGATCACCTGTGACCTGCATAGTCTTTCCGCACTGGCAGACCTGTGGCAGACCCGACCTGGCTTGTGTTCACCAGTCACAACAGTTTGTCTAATATGGGTCTGGTTTATACAACGACTGACACAGGAGTGTTACAGGTCAAGTTTTATTAATGCCAGTCTACAAGTCAGTCCAGTGTAACTCAATTGACTCATAAAACTGAGACTAAAGCATCAGACTACAAAGTGCTGATCAAACTGAATCAGGACTCTGTTATTCCATTTCCAATTTATGACTTCAGATTTTTTTTAGTAACACATTTAATTAATATTATGTCTAATACACAAATATACCATCTAATTGCATCCAAAGGCTATTTGGTCCACAGCCATTGATAAAACCGCTTTGAGAACATAAACAGACATATTTCTACCAATACTCCATTTTTATAAATATGTAGCATCACGGATATGTGCCAACCAGGTGCAGCAGATGCAAAGAACATATATACTTTTTGTCACTTGATAGATCTTAACACTTCACCTACTAATTTGAACATAAAAAACTTGACTTTTTGTGAGTGTTTTGTTCTCCAAAGCACATTCCTAGATGCTTTAATACAACTTTGTAGAAAACAAGCAATGTGGTCAAATCACATTGGGATTAGAAAAAGTTATTGCCCTTTTCACATGACCAACAGTTTAGAGAGGAAAAACAAAATATTGAAACAATTATCAGCAGATTTATTGATAGTAAAAATTCAAAGTTGCAGTTCTGTCCTCAAAAAATGACTGACTACCAATCATAAATATCTCAAACACTGTTTTACTTTAGTCTGTACAGGCAAAGTTTTCTGCCTGTTATTTTACACAGTTAAGCAAAAGCCAGAAAGAGCAGTCACACAATATTTCTGATTAAATGACAAAAGTATTCTGTTGTTCTGTTTTAGTTTGACATATTTAATGAGGAAATAAAAAGGACATCAAAATGGACATCACTGACATAATTTCTATTTAAGATAACTTTGCCTACATTACTAATAATCAGCCTGACAACAGGTAGAACACACATTAGGTCTCAGACATTTTTAAAACACAATAGTGCTGTGTTGTTGCTTAATGGACCAATCAATGAATGTTTGGTTCTTTGGTATTTTGGTACATGACGTGGGTTCCTGTGGCTTACTGTAAGGGGCAGGCATGTCAAGGGGAGGGGAAAACACTATTCAGTTCTTCAGGCAGCACCTCAACAGGTTCAAAACAAAGGATCTAAGTTTCATTTCGGGTGGGACTAAAAATGGGCCAAAGTTCGTTGAACTTCAAAACTCTTGTCTAGTGATTGGAAATGTGTCTGTGTTCCTTGTTGCAGGTGTCCAAATTCTTTTGGAACCACAGTGGTGAATGTTTTTTTTCCCCCCTTGCCCATGTTCTTAACTGGTGTTACACAGTCTGGCAAGCGTATTAAAAAATTGTGTGCTGTCCCTGCTGCTGTGAATTGCAAAAGCGGAAATCCTGCTTACCCACTACCTTACTGAGGGGATAACAAGAAGCTTTGTAAGGTTATTCAGAAAAAGCCTGATCCCTCCGGGGTGAACGGAAAACTACCAATGACGAGTTGGTAAATCTGGACACGCTCCACTTTTCAACATTTTTAAAATGGTGTAAACAGAGGTGGTCTGGTTTAGTGGGTGCTGGTCAGTTAAAAAATCCTTCACAAATGTTTGGCAGGGTTGCTCCCCGTCTGCTCTGCTCTGACGTACTTTTTACAAAATCCCTCTACAACACACAACAACACTTAATGTAGTGTAATTAAGCTCTGAGTTCTTATAAGTCTCAGATGTGAATTCTGTTTCTAGGTCTTCCGCCTAATGCTTTACAATAAAACTGTGCCTTGTTGTTTGGTAATCAATAGCTCTTTTCTGAGCGAGTAGTGCAAAACAAAATGTTAAAAACAGCCTAGCAAGGGAGGACTTTGAGAAAAGCAGATCTAAAACGTGCTAACACGATAGCAATTTTTTTTTTTTGGATTAATAAAGAACCTGGGAATATTTTGGGACCTGTGTAGCCAAAGTCCTTTTATGTCTCAGCTGCTGTTTTTCTACTCCAGTCCATTCAGGACCCCTAAATAATCCACATCTAGATGTGTGCTGGACATTCTTTGAATATTTCCAAGCACAAATTGTGTGGTGGTCACGACCAAAAGTATTTGTTGGATAAGCCTGGCTAAGCTTTGCTTGGTATATGCTCATTCCAGCAGAGGAAATGGTGTTGGTATATGGTATACCTGCAGACAAACGTAACAATATACGGATAACATATGATATAAAATTGAAAATCTGTAGCTCTCATATGCATTTTGTTTTCTGTGTTATCATGCCTTTTGCAACTCCAAACTGGAAGAAAAAATGTGTTTCCCAGATGTGGCTAAAAAATCCACATGTGGTTACATGCCTAATTCTGATTAAAGCAACAAATTCTTACATTTAAGAGGCTGAAATCTGTAATTTCTGGGCACGTTAATGATCAAAAAGTTGTTTAAATAATGATCAAAATGATCTTTCAACTTGTAGTTACAGTAAAATACATATGGATGTTTTGACTACTGATTTGTAGTATCTGCAGTCATCTTGACAATTTGTGAATCTGCAACTGAACTTCAGTAATAAAATTAGTATTCACAACTTTGTTATGTTTTTTCTGAGTTATAGAAGAGGCTTCAGCCTTCTGGGTTTCTCAAAATCTCAGGCATAACAAAACTGAAGAAGCCATTTTAATGAACTGTGAATATCTTAAATGCTTAATATAAATATAAATATAAATTAAAAAATATAAATATAAATATAAGGCAAGATTTTTGTACCTCTAGATGCCCTGGGACCTAACTGACCCAAAACAGATCTAAAATCTGAGTATGATAGGGTCCTGGGTGAGGTTTTAGAAAATTGTAGGATAGAAGATTGACAATAAAAATGCAAGACAACCAGTTTTACCAAGCCAGAGGGTTTATGCTGCTGCAAATATGTGCTGTCAAGCTTTCAGGCTGATGGATGAGACTATCTGACAAGGGGCCAACAATACCTTTAAACCCCTTAGAGAACCTGCACTCACACCACACTGTAACGTTCCTCACTCCTACCTATTTCCAATGGGTTTCAAAGAAACCCATGAGTTACATCACAGGATTCATTGAACCATGGTAACTCCACACAAAAGCTACTGTGCATCCCCTATGTGCAACTGCGCAATGCTGAGAGCATTACAGGTTCACATGACGCTGCTATGTTAGCTCATGTAGCCTATGTGGTGAATGAGACTGGCGTCATATTTCAGGCACAGGTGAGAGAGGTGTGGAGTTGTAGAATTCAAAATTACTGGATTCTTGTGCTTGAGAAAGAGGGTGCAGAGTGTTCCCTAAAGATGTTGCTTGCCGAACATGATTAGTTGTAAGATTCTTTTACGGAGGCCAATGGATACACAAGAGTATTAAAATGGAGCCACTTATAGGAAACCCTGAGCATGATGATTTGAGTTCTAGCTGGTGTTGACTGTGACCTCAGTGAGCAGAGTGATTGAGGACAGGGCTAGTTCCTGGAACAAAGGATTTCATGGGTCTAATTTAGTACACATATCAGTAGATATATGAAAAAAAATGCCCTATACCACCACCGAGTTGTAAATATTGTGCTTAAATTGTGGGTTTGTGTCTTATACTCCTTAGAAAATAAAACTCAAGAATGAAAAGTGAAAATGTAGGAAAAGACTACATTTTGATTGAAATGTAAAATGTTGAATGTAAATTGTTCCTTCATTTTGACATTTTGGAGTTGTTTTTTTCATGTGTATCTTGTTTGGCTATGCTGCTGCATGTGATACATTATGCTGACACCTAAGTCTGACACATACCTATGGAAAGTGAGAGCAAGCTGACATACCACATCAGAGCAGCTACAGATATGAAAACACAAACAGATCCACCAATGAAAACAGATGTCTATCTTTCCATTTTTTAATTCCAGTAAGTATCGAAAAATGATAAAATAATTATGGTCTTCAGTCTTTCTATTTTTTAAATTAGAATTATTTATCTATTTTTTGCAAACAGAAGTTTTCTATCCATAAATATCAATGAATTCATATTGCTGTAACACTTTACTGGGTTCCCCGTCACACTGTCTGTACATCAGTCACCCAATATGACCTGACATGGAGAATTTAAGAGTGTGAAGGAATCTTACCAATAGATTTACTGATACCCTCACATGGTAAGGAACAGATGAAAGTAGTTGAAAGTAGTCCATGACACTGAAAAAAGTTCCACTATCTAAAAGGAAAATTCTTTCCTACAAACCCAACTTAAGAAGTATACAAAATTTGGGGGATTTTCAAAAATATGCAAGTGAGTTCAGTGAGAATTTTCATTTAATGTAGAGATTTTTGTGAGGGAGCACACCACTTTGAGAATGTGCCATACTTAACTTTGACGCAGTATGTTAATAGATCTGGTGCTGACATGGCTGGTGACTCTGATTAATGTCATACTAAAGGTCACAGTGTGTCAAGCTACTCGTAGCAGAAGTCAAAACAGCATCATCATGTCTTATCTTAGTGCGTGTAAATCACACTTGTAACTGTCATTGCTTTTCTCTATTTTACACTGTAGTTTTACACTGAGAAACAACTCCTCTATGCTCCCAGCTATTACCAGTATTGTGACACTCGATGCGAAAAACAGAATAGATAAACTGGATTTGGAGAATGTGAGTGAAAAGGTTTTACACGGCAGAGTGTCAGACAAACAGTGCAAGTGTGATCACTGCCAAGGCTAATGCTTGTCTAAGTCCTCAGTCAAAGCAGCAAGAGCCCCAACAACAGACACAGCTGTAGCCTTGCTATTCCAGGACTGAAGACACTCGACACCAAGCGGTTCCATTTCAGCTTCTTATAATAGGCTTGTTTGGATGCCAAAGGTACACTGCCACAAGGCCCTGGCTTTGGCTCTCAGATTGCTGTTAGACACTTGTATTCTTAACCCTCACCATTGACTGATAGCACATCACCTGTGCAAACAGTGGCTGTAACCCAGTCATTTACCACTAGTTGTTAAATAGTTTAGTAAGCAATGTTTTTGTTTTATGTGTTTCAGTGAAGTTCTGTTATGTGTTTTATGACGTTAGGTTTTTATTTTACAGTGGTCATAAAGGAGCACACTAACAGATAAAGCTGTGATCTATGACATCGTAAAACTGCAGGAGTGTCTGACTGACTATTTTTTTATTGTGGAGTTCAGTTTTTGATGTATGCAAATTTTTTATCTCATTAATTGGGTAGAGATGCTAATTTTAAAAAACAGCCCTTACAAATAGCAATTAAAAGGAGGAGATGCATGTAAAGCATCATGTTATCACTAAGTTAATCTTTGACTTTACTCTGCATGTCTTTAACCTAACACATCTTTGTAGCTGAATTACAAGACATACCATTTTGTGCATGTAGTTGGATTGGACAAACTGACCTGCTGAGGGTCTCCACGCTGCCACTGGGGCTGAAGCTGAGGTGGCTGTGTTGAGAGGCAGTGTCTGGAGTGCTTTGCCGATCCAGTGGAATAGCAGTGTCTGGAGAACTTTGTTGATCCAGTGCAATGGGAGTTGTTTCAAATGTCTCTGGACTGGAGCTCCTTAGCTTGGAGGTCAGAGGCAAAACTATTGGTATGGATAGGGGCCTTGCATGGGGCAACCCAGTTGAGCGAGGTGGCTGAGGAAGAACTTGAGTCATGCTTTCACTCTTCCCTTTCCTCACCTGTTTTACAGCGAGACAGAGATACCAACAACAGGTGAGTTCCGTGACTGGAAACATGAGACAGCTGCAGACGTAAATGGTACTCAAGTTCAGCATACTGTACAACCACACACGGCACAAGAACACAGTGAAGCATTCAACTTATTTCTAGTCATTATAAAACATGAATTTGAACGTCTTCTGAGGTCAAGCAGAAAGCAAGAACCCTAACCTCTAACCCTATAAAAGAGGCAGAGGGAAAAGAGGTTAGCTAGTAAAACTGTAAGCTTAAACTGATGTTTGTCTTACCGTGCAGACCTTGAGTGGATATAAACGTCGTGAACCACCGACTGCAATGTAGGAGAAGAACCTTAACCTAACTACAGCAACATGGTGAGAGCCCTTTTGCATTTTGGCCGAAGGAGCTTTGAAGCTTTAAGTGTTAAAGTTGTCACAGTGTTCTCCCAATATATATGTTCAGACCTAGTATGGCTGCTGATGAACGCTGAAGCCAAATAGCTGCTTGTCCATGGTACACAGACTATGAAACGGGCCAGCAGCTTCAGTATTGATGATGGTCAAAAACAGCCAATGCTAAAAAAGGCCTGGGTCTAGATAAACATGTATCGGTTAATTTAAAAGGTTCGCCTCTTTCCTTTGCACCAATTATCAACAGAACATTTCCATTTGGGGTTTAACTTAATGGGCTGCTCTAAATCTATGAACACTACTTCCATTTAGTCATTGGTGCACTTAATGGGTAAATCTTTAGAAACATAATTAGCTCCACTGGCTTCTTTAACTAGACCTGGAATGGACTTTGCCCCTTGGGGCTTTGTAATTGATTTAGCTAACTTTGTCATCAACAGAAAACCACAGAGTGAAAAGACAAAAGACATGTGGATGTCAGCCTGTTATTTTTAGGGAAGAGGTCTTAATTCAAACATCCATTTAGAAGACTGTAAAGCAATGATGAAGTTCGCCATTGTTGGTGGTGTAGGTGAGATGGTACAGTCACTTGGTTGTTTTAGTTTGTTAAAATGCTTTGTCCTTTAAATGCTTTTGTTTTTGCATGTTCATTTTCATTTATTTAGTTTTCTTATTTTATTAGAAAAAACTAATGTAAATAACTGACTTATTTAAGCACAATTTAAATTCTTCAATTCCTCAATCTTTATTTCATTAAAAAGCAGGGACTAAAATTCTTCTCTTATTCAATCACTTTTTCTTATCTTATATGAAATACTGTACAGAGAACCATAATGTGTCTGGTGGCAATGTAAAAAAAAATCATGAACATTTTTTATTTCCTAATTTTGTCTTAATGTTGGCAAAAGTTACATATTTTTCTTACTATGCAATGTATAAAGGTAGTTTTGTTAAGATAATGAGTTCATTATGTGAGTCCACTATACAGAGTTTCACAGTTCCCATAACACACTCAATAAAATGACAAAAAGACAGAGTGACGCAGTGTGACTATATATACTGAGCAGTGAATGATTACAGACACAGTCATGGAAACTCAACAGGCCATAGCTAAAAATCAAACTGCAGGTCACTTTCACAGTTTTAACCACTTGCCCGTCATGCTGCCTCTGTTCTCCGGTTATCTGGTTCTGCCTATGCATAAAAAAGAGCTCAAACAGAGCAACAACAAGTAGGAACTATAGGCCAGATAGCAAAGACGCATGACAGCTAAAACTGAGCACATGACTCAGTTTCCAAATCATGTAATAATTTTAGTTTTTTTGTGACTTAAGTATCAATTACTGCAAATTCAAATTACTTAAAATTGTGGTTTACAGTATAAACTCACTTAACAGATAAAAGCTGGCATTTGATATTTATTTCCTCATAGTTTTTCATGTTTTTTGGTCCTACCATAGCCACAGACAGCTTTCTTGCAATACTGGATTAATTCAACAACAAGGAATCAGTAATACTCAGTCAGTAATAATTGTATTCCTCTTGGAGTTTAAAGATCATGTATGAACATCACTGTGAGCAACAGAACACAAATTCCCCTTTGATCACACACTCATGCTTTTGATGACAGGTGCATTACATATTAAACAGTCATAATAGACATAACTGGGGCACAATAATTGAAGTATGCGTGGTTTGTTTTTTTGTATGAGTGCTATTCTGGCCCTGCCCTGACCTCAGGCTGATAAATACTGTATCAATCATGGCATAATAACACCCCTGCTTCACAGCGTCAAAGTACCAAACACATAGTGTAGCTCTGGTGGTAATGTGTGAGTGACTATCAGTCTACTGTTTGTGTATGTAATGTAACAAGCATGTAAGTCAAAATCCTGTTAAGTCTGGAAAAGGGAAATGTTTTTTAAGGAAATAACGCAGTGGGAGTGTTTGGGAATTGTAGCCATAAAAGTTAATATTAAAAGTGTTGATGATTCACTTGACAACCCCTCATGAGGTCAAAACTTTTAGGACAGTAAAATAATTTTTGTCTTTCACAGGAAAATAAGGAAGAAGAAAAACATCTGAGATTCTCCTGGTGTCAGCTTTAACTATAAGGATCAACAGTTTGATAGACAGACTCCTAATACTTTCATACTAGTTCTCTGCTGGGAACTACTCTTCTCATTTGTTTCAGCTGGACATTCTCCTGCTATCAGCAACTGTTACCGACTTTGTTACATCCACCACTTTGTTAGATCTTTGTTCAAGCAAACAGTGACATCTTTATCTACTACTCAGATGTCCTTATTTGAGCATTATCTGCAGGTACTCATGTTCTAAAAGCTGTTTGTAATTATTGACTTGTGATTTCATTGAATAGTTTCTCTGTGATCAGCTAACTGATAACCAAACCCCACTTTGCAATTTATCTTAAGATAATATGCTGCTAATGCAACATTCTATTTAAGTAACTATCATCAGACTAACAGTTAAATATTTGTTTCTTTACGTTATACTCTTGTATGCAAGATGACTATGTCAACTATAAAGCTGATAAAGTACTTTTGTGCATTTCCTGGGACATCTTCATGTTTGTCTTTCAGTGGAGATAATGTTTCTTCCTGCATGAGGCAAAACATACTAGAATTTGACAGCATTTTAACAGTTTGAGTTTCCTTGTTACTGTTTGTTTTTTTTATTTTTACAATACAATTCCAAAGGTTTAAAGCTTGTTAGTGACTCCCACCCTTCCTGATAGAAATAATTATGACGGAAATAACTAAACTGCTGTCCTCTACTGTCTTTACAATTTTACAATCACTTCCAATAAAAACTTAAAAAGTAACCAGATGTCATCTACTTCACTGGAAGTTGCTGCATAGATGTGAACCTACAAGCACAGTAATGGTGAGGGAGTGCCTTCTTTACTTTTAATTAAAGTCACTCCAGGCATTTAAAAACATTTCAAGATTAAGGTAAATCCCTGCTCTGCTGAAAGCAGAAGATTTTCAATAACTACAGAGGAAAACAAACATCCTTAATCAGCAGATGTTTTAACCCTCCTGATCTCATCCAGGTGTTGGTCAGCATTTCTTTTATCTCTACAAAGACACGGGTCTTCATATGAACACTGCATTATTGGCATCACAGCTTTGTTTATTGGAAAATATTCAGAAGAGTCTGTCTGTCAAACTGAAGCCAACATCACAGACATTAATTGTTATTACCCATATACAAAAATGAATGTTTATACATCTAATCTTGTACAATAGGAGATCAAAGTATTCAACTAAAATATAAAGTATGTGTATATGTCTTATTGACCGAACCTAGGGCTCACTTTCTACGTCATATACACAAATGGCTAATTTCTACAATTTCACTGTAATCAAATTCATGATCAAATGAGGCTCTAGTGGACAATTTTTTAATCTGTTATAATACAACATAGCTGGAAGAGCATGCCATGGCCAATGTTTGTCTCTTAGTGCAAATAAGCGTGTTGTTGTTTCCTGCAATAGATTGGCTTTATCAAATCACGTCATGTGACCGAGCAGTGAGGCCACAGGCATCAGAGGCTGTCTGAGAGATGGCCTCAGGCTAATCCACACCAAGGCGACAGCAGATAAGAAAGCAGGAAGTATTTACTGGATCAGTGAGAAATAGGAATGTATGAATCGCTAGGCCTGACCTCATAAAGTAGTGCAATTCATCCCAGTAATTAATGATGGTGATAAGCTGTTATTTTATGTACCTTCCTTTTCCTTGGCCTTGCCTGTGCTGAGTTATTGGAGGAGTTGTTCAGAAGTTCTGCACTTTGTGGTGCCTGTCTTTGTCCAGCCTTAAAAAGAGAGAAAACAAAAGAAAAAGATTAAGATTTGAAGAGCAGCAGAACAGTACACAGACGGTTACATGTGTAAAAGATGTGTTCAGTAAAGGCATTTTAAATAATCCAGGGCAGCTGGGTGCACAAAATGTCAAGCTATTAGGAAATCTTAATTGATGTACTGGATATTGCCATAAATATCATGATTTGAGCTAACCCTAAGAGATATCTGATACAGTTTCTATCTTATATCATTATTTTGACAAAATACAATAATCTACTATGCCAGCTTTGGAGAAAAATAAAACTGGATGTTTCCTTGATGACAAAAAGCTAATCTGAGCAGTGCTATCTATAAAGACACCTACACTTCCAGCAAATGATAACAATCAGTGAGGTCAGTTGCCTACTATTAAATAGGTCATCATTTATTAACACTGAGTGACCTAATTACAGTTCAAGGCAGTATGCACAAGTCAGCTGACACTGATGACATCTTTAAAGCTTAAAGAAACCTACACTGACGCACACAAAATGGCTTTAACATCAGAAATCAGCTTTTTCAAAACATACCCATGTTATGTTAATCACGTCACACAGATCACATGGTTGGTGTTAAAAAGGACTATGTAATGGAATTTAAAGTGTTCAACGCTGCATGTCACAAAGACTTAGACAAAGATTTTAATAACAAGGACACTGAGGAGACTTAACCCATAAACAAAGGCAAACACATAAGAGGTGCTGCTATAATGCTGAGTATGCACCTTTGGCTTGATTGGAGTCTTTGCATCAGGATCATTGGATGACTTCTTTATGTCTGCTTCCATGACGTTCATCTCCTGGGACCAGAAAAAGGGCAAAAGAAGTCACACTCACATTTAAAATCTGTGTCACACTTACAAGAGCAACAAATCATGCAATACAGAGGCCAGGAAGCTTTGCTTTTTACTAAAGCCACATGTATGCAGTAGCCACTACATTACGATCTCACTTTAGAGGAACACCTGGGTTTGTGTTCTACTTTTGCCTTTCTCATTGGGCCGTAAGTGTGGGGTTCAAAATAGATTTTGAGGATTTAATGTCTGTTTATTTAAACACATAAACTTACACAACCACTTTTATGAACACCTCCTGCTCATCAACATTTTGTGACAAAAGGAAAAGCCAGCACTGTGGATCATATGTGCTACCTTCAAAGGCATTAAGAGGAAGGTCAGGGAGAAAGCAGGACTTCAGTAGGGTGTGCGTGTCTTTGCACGTGTATAAGTGTTTATTTGCGCATGTTGTGTGTAAGACAATCCCATTCTGAGAGGTGTTTCCCATAGGTCAGCAGGGTCTCATGTGCCTGTGCCCCTCCTGGCACTCACAACACGGCACAGACATTTGTAACTGAAAATATATCTCAAAAAAGTACGCCATGTTGTTAAAGTGTTTCCAGATTCAATTCTACTGCCACTATGAATCTGGACCTTTGCATTTCATGAGCTCAGGTTACAGGTGACAGTTTCATCTCCTAAATAATTAAATCTTCAGCACTTTCATTTTGCACAGTAAGCATAGTGTCAGAGGGGAACTTTTGCTGCATACTGTGAAATTCTTCAGATGTCTTTCCAAAAGTGGAAATTCGGCCAAAGTTCTGCAGGTCCACTTGATACGATAGCTGAAAGGACACTGCAGCAGTTGGGGCAGTAAATATTCCTCTCACTTTGCCTTGGTTTCTGCACTGGAATAATGCAATGGCTTTGCATCTATATTTATACATATCTGTGACTGACAAAACTAAGTGAAAAGAATTGGAAACAAATATATTTACAAAATAAATCTTGTATGTTATCATCAATGAGGCCAAAATCTAAGATCACATAAAAACACATGAAATGGATTTGTACAGGAGTGCTTGGCTCCCCTCTTGCAGTCACATTTTCCTCTGGTAGCTACAAATACAGCAGGAGGATGCAGCCAGGAAAACCAGCAGACCAGACAAACCAGCAAATCAATAAAGACATCAGCCATCAGGGCAGCAAATATAAATCAACAACCGGAGACTCAAAACAGCCACCTGTGGAGGAGTTGTTCCTATGAGGCCGTGATATAAGATCAATAGTAAAATCCATTTGAGCTCGACGTTATGTAAGCCTCCATTTATAAACATTTACTTCTTTTAACTGATGGACAGAGGGTGAGGTCACAAGCCAAAGGGGTGCATGAACTCAACAGCCGACTCTCAGTCAACTGTCTTGCCAGCTGCACGACATTGTACTGACTATCTTGTGAAAAAAATGAATGAAATAGTGATACATAATAATATCTAATGTTCCTGTGAGTAAACAACACCTTGACAATAATAAGTGTTGACTGTTCCTCCGCGCAGCCTTCTGCATCTCTGGTCTCAAATATATTCCTGTAGTTTTGAATAAGCTTGACCATTATCTTGTTGCAGATGTTTTGATCCTTTATTGCTTCGAAACCAGGAGCAACACTGGAAGACAAAGAAAGGTAAAAAAAAAAAAAGTCAAATTAAAGCAAACAGTTGAGATTTCATCAATTAAAAACCAAAAAAAGGCCAAAACAATTTTAGAAAATTGTTAATGAATGACTCCATTTCATTTATTTTCTCATTCTGTAATTCATTCCTTGAATTTGTAATGTAAAGTTTATCTTCAGTTCCTTGATCTGATTAACAGAGCAGAATTCAGTTGCCCTTCTAAGTATAATATCTGATGCCACTGAACAGCTGTGTGACATGGACACTGGGCAGTAAGCTTAACTGTAAGCATAATCATAAAACATCAACACACAAAAAAGTACATCCCCTGAAAAAGAGAACAGGTTCTACACAGTGTAAGTGTATCCAGTACAGCACATTTTCTTCTTCTCTGTTCTGTTCAGTGAGATTTGATCTTTTTGACAGGCAGGGTTTCCCGGCCTCAACACCTTATTTATTAACAGAGATGTCCATCAATCAGGAGTTTAAGGAAATGACTGTCAGTGTAAGTCAGAAGTAGAGAATGATATGAAACTCACAGCCCAGTAAGCCCATCATAAATAGACTAGTGAGGACAGAGGTACTTTCAGCTCAGCAGCTGCAGGGAGGAACATACATACAACCAATACATCATTTATTTATGGATATTATTGTTACTATTAGAAACACATTGATGTCTACTGTTTTTTATATATTTCATATGACATGTACTTTTTAATTACTCATTAGACTCAATTAGTGTTCTTCATCAACTCCCTGTGACATTTGATCAATATAACAATGTCAGATAATGTTGGAAGAGCACAACATCTGATTCCAGAGGGGCATGCAGATTAAACTGCGCTGACATAAATCATTAAAGAGCACTGTAATGCCATCTACAAATCCCAAGCAGACTTTTCATTGTCATGATTTTATCTTCGCTAAACTAGCCGTAACCCCCTCAGCAACAGCACCATCTGCTGGCACAAAAATACTTCACACCATTCAGGTGCTCACTGTCTACTTTGATAGTTGTGTTAATACTTTCAGACTCATTTCTCTGTAAGTATACATTTGCCTGTTGTTCAATTCATTGCACTAAAAATTGTCTTGTTGTAAAATAGAGGTCAAGATATCTGTTTTTTGTAAAAATTTTCAAAACAGTTTTTTTTTATGATAACATTTAAATAAATGCTACATATCTTTGGAGCAAACTTGACGATGTTTCATTAACTCATTCTATATATGCTATATTTTGTTAGAGTGAAAACCCTCCACCCATTCAGCTGTTTTGGCATATTAAACCAAGTTTAAGACCTGAATCACTAAACAGAAATAGGGAGTAGATGATTAAATGGCCCAATTTTAGCTGTCCTCTCAGTCTGTCTGCCTGCTTCTTTTTTCAGAGTAAGGGAAGCTTTGTAAGTCTGTTGTGAAAACACTAAAACAGACACATTTTGTAAGGGTCACATTGAAGATACCCTCCAAAACTTTCAGGAACTGAAGTAGTGCTCTTTGATGAAATGAACTTACTATAGTAGGCCTGTTTAAAGGACAGTACATATTGATAAGTAAGTTCAGTTTAATGAAGTCAAACTGTGTCTTTTGCCCTTCAGTGTTAATCATTAAAGCCAATGCCCTTCTGGGACATTAATTTACACTGCAACCCTAAAACCAGTGATGTGAAATTGAATTGCAGTCACAATAGTGATTGTGAAGTACATGTCCACTTTAACTTGTGCACCTTCAGCTTTTTAAAATTACTAAAACTCGATATCAGAGTGTATTTACCATAAGTAATACTTGTTATTGCTACGTCATATGCCATTTTATCCTGCTTTCAGAAGTGACAGTCCAGGATCATCCTTAAAGCTGCACTAACAAATATTTTTGTATCAACATTGGCTTAAATAACTGTGTCTAATATGAAAGGTGTCACCCACAGAGAACTATCACTTTACTCTACATGTTACCCTCTTTCAGCTCATTGTTTTGTTTTGGTTGTGACAGACAACAGGTTTCAGCCGCGTTGACCTCATTTTTTACACAGAGGCAAAGGAGAAGAAAAGTTTTTTCACTTGAATTCACCAGGTTGGCAGAAAAATCATTGGAAATGAAAACTATTGCTTTTTAATGTCTACTGGTTGTGTTTAAATCCAACTATTTGTGAACACCATATCAATTTATCATATCATCACTAAAAAAGTATGTCAAAGTTTTGTTGACAGCATAAAGCTTGTCCCTCCAAGAGGCCAAAGGTCGATTGATGAAGGTTGAAAGTTACAAAATCTTCAGTAAATTGTTGTCAGTACATCTACTTAATTTATTACTGAGCATTCTTTGGTTGTACAGAATATGAAGGATAAGAATATAATATAATAGAAGAAGAATAGAATATAAGGATAAGGATACGGATACGGATAAGGATAGAAGAAGAATATAAGGATAATGTGAATGCAGTAGTAATGGCACTATTGCTCCATACATATTTGACATTTTACCAGCTTGACCACATCACAAAAAAAGGTTTAACTCACTGAAAGACACTGGGTCCAAACACAGTGGCAAGGTTAAGGGCAGTCATCCGGTTTTCCTTGTGGTTGAACTCTACATGGGTGAGAAAGTGGCAGAGGTAGCGGAGGAGACTATGGTGGACATCAGGAAGCTGCTGGAGCAAGTCTCTTACGTCTGACAAAGACACATCATCACTGCACTCTGCGAACACACAGCAACATTTCAGAACATGTTAGAGTTTGGGATCCAACTAAACTTGATTTTTAATAGTGACTAATCTCTTCTGTTCAGTAAAACTGAAACTTCTGACCGAAAAAAGTGAGTAGAACATATGATATATGCTCCAGTAGTTTAAGAAGTCACTTGTCAACATAAATATTATGCTCAAGTTTCATCACCCACCATCAAATTATAAAGGATCAACTGGTGAGTGATAAGTGAGAAGACAAACCTGCTTTAATTTATGGCCTGAAAACATGTAACATAGACTCTTACCATACTTTAATGGTCAAACCCCAAGTTTGGTGAACATTTTTACAACAGAGCTCCAGCAGTTGGTGGTAGCTACCTCCACCAGCTTTCTTTAACATCTAATCTTACGCTGTGGCTACAAGTAATACGTGAGCATTAGAGCAAAGAGCCTGAAATATGTTGATGCTATTACGTTGGGTGCATAATTGGGTCAGAGTTAGATAAATGGTTACGGCTACTAATCCCGAATGAATGAGTGACGCTAACGTTTTGTATGCATATGTGCTTGCGTGCATAGGTGAGTGTGTGTCTGTGTACGAATCAAGTTTTTAAATGTAACAAAATGACACAAGAAACACTCTTAGTCACTCAATTACATGCATCTAGAGGCCACTTAAAAAAAATGCACATCAAAAGACATGTCAACATTAAGCCAAACAACATGAGGACCAAACCGCTAGTTACAATCCACACATACAAAGGCTGCTTATAAAAAGATACGAATATAAGCCTTGCACCTTGAAAGGAAAAAAAAAACAGAAGATGTTGAAAATTAAAAAAAATTATTGATGTAATACAATTACAAAAAAAAGTGTTTTCTTGCACTTTCTAATATTTACAGTAGTTCCACACATACAAGGATGAAATATTAATATACTGAAATCTGAAAACTGAATTAGCATTCATGAGACATGAAGTTATGCTATGAGACTGGACTCTGTGTTATAGTATTATTTTGGTCTTGTGAGCAACATTTCATCCACTGCCAAAAAGCTGTTCATTTACATGTTGTTATTTGAAAGCAGCAGTGCAGTTTGGCACCTATTAGCCAGTGGTTATTCTTTTTATTCAGGTCACAGTCGCACTTAAGTTGTGCAGTCCTTATTGCGATGTGCAGCCTTTCTGAATTTAATTGATTGAAACACTGCATTAATACACTGGTCATAATCCAAACAGTCAGTTGTATGGGCATTTCTTCTTCATATCTTTTGTCATATAGAAGAGATGTTTTTAAATTTTCAAAGTACGGGCAAGGAGGTAGAAGCAATTTTACAAATTTCTGTTCAGTAGTTCTGGCCAAGTTCTGTGTCATATAGCAGTTTTCTGATGCAGTGTTTAGCCAACCCACACTAAAAAATAAGTTGACATTTTGGGGTCTGCACGGGGGGAATGAATACTGCAGTCACAATATGCACTCTTCTTTCATTAAACAGATTAAACCAAGCAAGAGGAGAAAGAGAAGAGTGAGCACAGACACTTCCACTGACAAATCACTCACTTAGCCTTTCATGACCTCCAATACTATTTCCAGAAATATGGCATATATCAATTTCCAGGTCACAAAGACCAATTTCCCTCCCTCTCCCTCTCTCTCAGTCACACACACACACACACATGCAAAGTAATAGTGCCTTTGCACTCTCACGTGCAGATGTCGGAGATTTCAGCTCCTAAAGATAGCTTTGCTCATCATCCAGACCCATGACCTAGATATACGGTACACTTGTTAGGTTATTTAGCCTAATGTCACATTGCAAAAAAGCATAACATGATCTACTTGAGCTGATAGGATAATTTACAAATCTCAAAAAAACAAAACAAAAACACATGATAGAGGGGAGAAATTACAAAAATGACCTTGCTTTCTTTTACCTTGGTAGTGCTGTATCAGTGCCTGTTGAACTGTTGAGTCTACAAGACCGTCTGGCAGTTCCCTGAGATACTGTTTGACCAAGCTGGCCACTGTGCATGGTTCAGATTCTGAGAGAAGGTCTACATGTTCTCCATTCTCCAGACGCTGCTTCAGGGTCTCCACAGCACGCACATTCCCGTTCACTCTGAACAGACCCTCCTGATGCACACCTTGAAGTAAGTTGGAAAAAATTATCATTTCATTAGTTAAAGTTAACTCATCTTATTAGAGATATCCCATCTAACAACTATTTATTAGGAATGCTGACCAGGGTTAAACTAAATAAGCTTGCCCTTAAAAGTAGTCTTATTTTCATGTTTTCTATATAATGCTGCAAAATAATATCATCATGGGTTTAAAATAAACTGTCAGTCTTTGGTGTAAGATTTAGGAATGATGTTGGTCCATGAAATCTTAAGAAGTATCAATACATCTATTTTACCTGGTAAAGTAGAGAGTTTCTTCTCATGTACAACAAATATGGCAAAATGTATTTTCAATATTTTAAAGGAAATCATTCCCTGTTATCAGAGAGAACTGACAACTATGAATTCGGGATTTAATAACGCCAAAATTATATTAATTCTAAACTTTAGTGTTATGGTATCGAATAAAAAAGTGCATGTTTATGTGCGAATTCTGGAGTGTCCTCAAGGTGTGAAAGAATTATAATCACCAGGCTAATTTACTTATTTAGTATCAATTTAATATTTTTCAATCGTGTTAAGTAACGTGACATACGTGTCTTATTAAAATCAAAATCAAATCAAATCAAGTTCTATTTATATAGCTACAAATCACAACGAAAGTTGTCTCAAGACAGTTTACATATAGAATAGGTCTAGACCACACTCTAAAATTTAATTTATGAAGACCAAACAATTGAGAGCGATTCCCAATTAAAGAGGTAAGGTAAAAATAGCTTAATTATATAGCTCTTTAATGTTATCTGGACAAGTTTTTTGTTTTAAATATAGTCGGTGGTGATGATCTATAAAGCTACTTCATGTCGTTGAACCTATTGTAGATAACGTAAGCTTACGTTAACAGTACTGAGGTAACGTTACACAACTGTAACGTTGAACTGGACACATGCTACAAGTATCTACTTAAAACTTTTACAAAACATTACCACAAGCAGTAACTAACTAAATAACTGAGGATGCACTGTACATTACTTTGCCTTACTTGTAACGTACTTTGATGGTTACTTGCTAGAGTTAGCTTAAAACGTGTGGTGCTAACTGGAGATATTTTCACATTTCCTGTGTTCAGTTGTAGGTAAACGTTGTCGTAGGTCTCCATGACTACCACTAGATGATACTAGAGAACCATATTTTGCAGGTGGCGCCTTCAAAATGTCTGTTTATTTAAGGAACAGCCCTCGGTTTTAAGATATTCCTAACGATCTTTTCAAAATTAAAGGGTAATTCTTTAAAAATTAGCAAACGGCTGATTAATCCGCAGGTGTACTGAACAGTAATTTGGGACTACTTTCTACCCAAGAAGTAGTTCCCATAAAAACAGCTAATAGTGTGCTCTTCGAGTACATTTCCTTAAAAGGTATGTTTACTTACAATTATTTTAATATAATACAACAGTGGTTTGAATACGACAAACAAAGAAGACACTGACTTTCATCGCTGAAGAGAGGTGAAGGTAGAAACCTCAGAATCGGAGTTCTTATAATGGGATCTTAACAGAACCTAATGGACGTTTTTTAAAAGGTACTTTGTTGTTATTAGATGGTTATGTTGAAAGTCTGAAGCTTAAGTAAGCCCATCCCCGGTGGTGAATGCATAGCCGTCCTTAGCTAACTTGTAAACTTAGATACCCTACATAAACAGTTTGCCGTTTACTGCATTATAAAGCTCGTATTTTTATCACCATGAGTTAAAAGTACCACTTGCTTGTACTGACATCTAGTGGTCAAATAGAAAAATTACGTTATATGATCAAGTGGGTCAATACGAGGCATAACACCAATATGATTTTAACTTGGGAGAATTAAATGAAAGTCCTCTATCTATGTGCAATGTATCTTTTTTCTACACATCACTGCCTTTAAAAATATAATTTTCTAGTTTACAATGATCTTCTTGGTAGGATACATATTACATTATGCCTCTCTATTGTAAAATTCATTTAATTTGCAGTAAATGTGCTAAATCATGCAAAACCACTGGTGTATTTCTATCCAAGGAAATCATTGCAATATCAAACCAAATTAATAGATGATAAAGATACATCATGATAGGGATATCTCCAATTAAAAATAAATAACGGTGTTCATTTATTAGGACTGAATTTTGTAGTAACACAAAAAGCTGGTTGATTGTATTTCAGTGATTAAGGTTGAAATATATTAAATTTATAGCATTATTATTATCTAATTTTAAAGTAGCCATAGTGTCACTACTTCTGGAACTGATACTGATTCCTTTAAAAAAATCATACTCTATAATGACAATAAAGAGTACATGTTATCATATCTCAAAGGTGAGTATGAATATTCTTTTTGCTCTGTTCTGATTTATTATTCTCACCATGCATGCGGAGATACTCCACCATCCTCCTCAACACCAGGGGCACACCGTCCTCTACCAGGCCCTTCTCCTGCAGCTCTAACAGGGACAGTCCAAACAGCTTGTTGTGCTTGACTGCCCTGGATCGCAGTATGGGTATCTGGACAATGTTCTTCATGTCTTCTTTAACCAGCACTGCTGTCTTGTTGTGCTGCAGAAAAAAGAGCAGAGAATAGCATTAAGCCACTGACACTACAGGCACAGGGGGCAGTGCTAGAGCCAGCATCAGGCAAGACACCACGGAGACACCTGTCCTGGAGGAGAGAGGCTTGCTCTGCTCCACAGACTCAAACATGTGAGTGGTGATGGTGGTGGAGTCTCTGTGGAGCACATATATGCACACCTCCTGCACTTCCTTGTGTCAGCACTTAGAGGACAGTGTGTGTTGAGTGCTGGGAGAACCAGATGCACAATGTGTTGCTATGACAAATGTCAGGTTACCATGCAACACCTTTGGTTAAAGGTATTGCCAGAGTTGCACACACACCTGCACAAATGGGCATAAACATGTAGACACACATGTGTATTCATGTAAGTAGATGTCCAGCTGCTATTAAGAACTAGGAAAATTATTTTTGAACTTTAAGGAGTGGCAATCAAAAGGTTTTTCCCTTAAAAACATTCTGACTAACCACAGTGTGTGCCTTTCCAGAGTCAGTGAGGCTCTATAAACAGAATTGATTTATTTTTAAACAAATGTATGTGTGTCTGTGTGTGTGTGTGCGTGTGTGTGTGAGTGAGAGAGAGAGAGAGAGAGAGAGAGAGAAAGAGTGAGAGAGAGTGAGAGAGATAGAAAGAAATCTTGAGTAAAATTAAAAAGGACAAGTTTGTTATAGGCAGAAGTCTTGTGTTCAAAGTGTAAAAAAGTATTAACAGCTCATATTTACAAAGAGTAAATATACTCATACTACAAAAGCATTACTGGTATTGTTAGATTATTATGATTATTGTGATTATTCCATTATTTCATTGTTATTATTAACACATTATTTTAAAAAAGCAGTTAAGTATAGCAGATGGTTGATATGGTGCTTATTTTAAAACTAAGCAGCATGCACTGTTGAGTGGTGGATTTAAGATCCATACATCCCATTTTGTTCATTCATTACACGTTTTTATAAATGAGAATGCAATCTTCAGAATAGCAATAGCTATCACATTGTGTGTAGTGGAGTAAAAGGAAAAATATCGCTATTAAAATGTAGGGGAGAAAATTGAAATACTCTGGCAGAGCACATGTATTTGAAAACTATGCTTAAGTAAAGTAGCTGAATAAAATGTAGTTACTGTGCTCTAATTACCAATCAGTCTCCTGATATGACAAACCTTGTAAACCAAAATCTAAGCAAATATGAAGTGTTTTAATTCACCAGCTGCTCAGTATATTTCTTACCTGGTAATTCATAAAGGCAAACACTGTCACATGCTCTCTTTGTCTTTGTGTACAGATGAACAGACTGCACAATGCACACTCACATTGTCTTTCCAAGAGTGTAAATAGCGAGTGCACACAGTGATGCCTGTGTAGCAAGCACACATTAGACAGAGCAGGGTAAATAACTGACCCATTATTTGGCGTATAAGCACAGTGTAACTCATTTCTGTCATTGTGCAGTCAGTACTGGGAGCAGGTTTTTAAAACACACAAACTGCAAGGCAGGATTCAGACTCTGGGGGAAGAGGAAACAATTTCCTGCACTTTGGAGCAACACAGATTCAGAGCAAGTTGTACTCCTGTATCCATAGCTACAACTACACCATGTGACATCTTGTCGTTCCAGAGTTCATCGCTTCCAATGAGTGAACTGACCCACACAGTGAAATGAGAGGCCCCTGACTGTGATTGTGTCACAATGAGGTCCACAGTGTCAGAGTGTTGGGAAAGAAGATTAGGGTGGTAGAGAGGATGTAACACTGAATTTATTACTCATGTGGACAATTGTTAGATTGCCTGTAGAATGGCCGCAGGCATACGCCATGCTTAGTTTAGCTGATTTAAACCCACCTCACAGATGGTGCTGAGATGGCTAAGGAGACAAGATCTTTACCACGGCAGATGCTCTGGCAGCATTAATAAAACATGAACAGGCAATGAGCTAATGGTGTCAAGTCATCCACTTCTTTCTGACAGGTGCTTCAGACTGTGCAACTTGCCCCCTCCTGACGAACTGTTGAATTGTAATCAAGAACACTTGAACTTGAATTTTAACCGGTCCATGCTAGGATGGCCTGCAAAGTAGCACTATTTAATAGGTTAAACTGCACTGGCACTCCGTATATTTTATTTATTAAAAAAAAGACAGGTTAGACGTTCAGTTGTGAGAACATGGTGGCAGTAAGTATAAATGGGAGGTTCAGTTAAAAGTGTGTGAGTAAGAAAGATGTCCTTTGACGTTTATTATTGTTTGAATATTTGAAATTTATATTAAAAGTAAGAACATCCTAAAATCAGTGCAACTACTTTTTCAAGTTGTGCCACAACAGGATTTTAATGATGGCAGCTCAGTTTTTATGAGACAGCTTTTTAATGTCAAAGTATTTTTTACGATACTTTAGATTTGCAAATCATACAGCTTTTACTACACTGTGCAAGTGTAATAGGTCACTGCACTGTTTAAGTAAATATGGATGAACCTTTAAGGGCAGCAAACTGGCTTCAGTAGTACTACTACTCATGCAGGTGTTGAAGAGTTAAGCCTGTCTGAGCTAAGTCTGACTGTGACAGGCCTTACTGAACAGATGTCCCCCAAATCTGTCTTTAGTATCATGTACACAACACAGGACACACACAAACACACACGTCATGGTCCTAGTGTAACCTTGCACTTCTTAAATTAGTCTGCATTCACTGATGTCTGTATGATGTCACCATGAACACACTGACAAAGCTTAAAGAGATCCTACAGATACTCAATCTAAGCACAAACCTTGCATATAATAGGGCAGTTGAAATGGGTTTATTACACATTTGACCCTTTTTGGAATCAGTTGGTCAAACATTTATAATTGGTTGTCAGGCTTGACACAAGGGGCTTAGTGTAAAAGATTAATGAGATATCAATAATGATTTAAACAAGATTTATTATGAATAATTTCAGCAAACTCTAGAATAAGAATAACCTAACAAATACGAAGAAGTGTAATGTTGTATTGGAAAGCACTTAGAGAAAAGATTATTTGCATAGAACCGACGAATTCAAAGAAATTCAAGAAATAGATCAATCATGGGGAAAGCGTCAATTACACAGAGAAATAAAAGATATAAAGATATAACATCTACTAAATATATAGATATAAAAAGAAATGCAGCTAAAATACAAAAAATGTAAATTACAGTTAAGGAAAAGAAGAATTTAATATGTGAGAACCAATTTTGTAGACAATGGTAACTCATCTGTGTTCTCACATTCACACCAGAGCTGAGCTGCAGAGTTGAACACATGTAAAACTCTGTCTGTAAGCAGGTTTCTATGCAAGCACATATTTTTGTCACTTTATTGTGTGAAAGTAATTATCAACATCACACTCCTCCCTCTAAGCTATCACACCGGAGAAATCACCCCTCCACATGTACTGTAGTTATACAGGTATAGTTAGATATTCAGTTTTTGAAATCAGTGTGCAGGTTTTTTACATTGTCTGTCAGCATTGAAATTACCACAGAGTCTAATGTGAATCAAAGCATCCAACAGGAAACACTTCCTGATGGTACCAATTTGCCTCTATTGTTAAGCAGGACAGTCTGCTGTGATTAGCCAAATAATCCTCATCTGGGTCTCCCCTCCCACGGCCTTTAAATATTTTCACACCACAACTTCTGACAGTAAAGGGACTAATGTAAGACTCTGAAGGCTCAAAACTATTAACAGTCCGCCCTCTTCCTTTGAAAAGTGTCTCAAAATCAAAGTGCCAAGAATGTTAAGTAAAATTTTGGTGGGTAAGCAAGCTTTTTTAGGGAGTTTAAACAGAGAAAAATTGGCAAACAGGCATTATCATCGTCCTGTGCCTTCAACTTGCTCTTGAGGAGAACAGCAAGCCCAAGCATGTGCCCTTCTTTCCCAGCCCTCCACCTTCTCCCTCCCCCTCTTCCCCTCTGACATTGCCTCTGTCTCTTTGTGGGTGGCCACTAAAGCAACTGGCAGTAAAAGCACCACAGGCCCCAGAAGAAACAGCTGCAACTTAAAGGCACTGCTCCTAGGGACAGAGTGTTTAAAAAAGTACACTAAAATTAGACTTGAAATGTTTTAGACATTTTCCAATAAGAACTTTTTGTTTGTGGCCAGTGACCTCATTGAGGCACTGGAAAAGAGTAAGCTGGAAAAAAATTACAGGCACAAAAAGGTTCAAGCAACCATGTGTTTATCCCTGTTTATACCCTCGCTTTGTCATACTGTTTTATGAGGATGGCAGACCTGAAGTAGTGCTTTTTGTCAAGTAATCTGCTTTCTGACTGTTAGACTGCAAGTGAAAGTATTCATCAAAGTGCTAAAAGTCTTGCTTAGTGAGCAAAGTTTAATCTGGGGAGAGAAAGTTTATGGAGATTTGAGAAGAGAAGACATTAGTCCCTCCTTAACATTTTAAAAATCCACTTTTATCTACCAGAACATTCAACACACACACACACACACACCATTGCAAAGGAGTGTGTGGACGGACACTGTGCAGCTCAGCCTCGTCTTTGCATTCTTTAGCCCTAAATCACAGGCTAAATAAAAAGTCCCAAGTAAGTTATGCTTTGTGGCTTTTACTCACACAGATGGTCAGAGCTCCTGCCCCCATTCTCCCACTGAAGAAACGCCTGCAGAGGCAAAGATGAGGGGGAAAAATACTGCTGTCCGCCTCCTCCTCTCCTCACTCTGTTCCAGTACACATTCTTGGACTCTTCCCATTGGTGGGAATCTCTTTCACCTTAAAATGAGCCATCCAAATATTTGACCAAGAACTTTACAAAGATAAATCCATGTTGGAAGAGAGTATGTAAAAGTGCTGTCAGTACCGGCAGGTTGTCCAACTCATGAGCACAGATTAGTGCTTGTCTCTTTCTCTTCCTCCCTCTCTGTCCCCTACTCTCCTCCTACACTGAAATCTGAGCCCTGGCCTCCCATTGGCCGAGTAGCCTGGTCATGTGATTCAGGGGTTAAACCCCAAAACTTTTAATCTGTGCCTGCAGGAAATCATCTTCCTGCAACTGAAGGAGGACAGGAGAAGGGAGCTTTTAAACATTAGCATATGGCTATAACTTGTTAGTTTTGTATTTTGCATTCAGTGTAACAACACATCAGCATTCTTGTAATTTGCCATTTATGATCAATGTGATTTGCTTGTGAGAAGAGATTTTATTTTTAAATTTCAACTGACATGAGAGTCTTTAAGTTCTACATTTAAACATCCAAGCAAAAACACAGCAACAGAGGTGCATAGAAAAGACATTATTTTTATTTATTTTGATCAGACACATGTCAAACTTTGTACACTTTATTTTACAAGTGCAGCTCTAACTTTTAAGATGTATAGTTTAGTTGTTTGTTCACTGATTTTCTTTGTTTTCTCAAATTTTTATGCAATTTTCCTTTAACTTCTGTCTGTAAACATGATTGGAGTATTAGAGCTAGTAAAACTATTTGCTCTGATGCCATTCGCTCAGATCCAGAGACTTGACTTATAACTTAACAGTATCAGTGAACAAAACATTAATAAATCAACTGCTTCTCCTGCTTCTTGGTCCATAGCAGGAAAAAAACAGAAATTGGCAATAAAACTATCTAAATCATTATTTTAAGATGTGAGCCTCAGTTGGTTCTGCTTCTTTCATACAGGAACTTCTTGATGTTGTTGCTGATCCAGTCACTGTAAGCAGAGATGCGGGTAAATACTGTGGGTTTCTTGTTTGCTACACAGTCTGGCGGTCCAAAGCTGACAGCACCATGCACCTCCCAGGTTGTGTTAGTTCCAGCACGCGCACAGGCTAGAGGTCCACCAAAATCATACTGCAGAAGGGGAGTAAAAACAAGTCACTCAAGATTTACTTTAAAAGTAAAAGGATGCATTGGATGATATTTGATTTTCACAGTAACAATAAGCTCTCTCTGTGCCTTAAAACTCTAAATGTCAGTCTCGAAACAGTGAATTTTGTGTTTGATTAAGCTCTATTGACTTGTTTTTTTAAAAGCCTTCAGTATTGTTCTGAGGCATTATTTAAAGTTTCTGTTGCACCCATGGCCTTGTTTGCGTGTTTGCTGATTATGGCAAATAAATTACATTCCTATGCTCTTTTGTCCGAGGCTGACTAGAAACAAACCATTTGCCATCAGGGCTGACTGATCAGAAACAAAACAGTTTAAAGGGTGTTACATAAGAGACAACCCAAGTATGGGAGGCCAGTGCACGTATGCAATTGATGTATGAGAAAAGCTTTAAGAGTTTAGATAACAAATTCACAGTTTTAATTAACAAATACTAGTGTGTCCATTAAAACAGGTGTGATTTTTATTTTAATGTGTCCTCTCACCCTGCAGGCTGCCTTGAGCACATCCGGGGACTCGTAACCAGCACAGATCATGGCGTTCCTGATGTAGCTCCACCAGTAAGCAGGTTTACTGCAGGTCTGTAAGTCAATAATAGGAAGGGCTGCCTGATTCAGCTGCTCCTTGGTACCTTGAAAATAAAAGTAAAAAGTTTA
Organism: Acanthurus tractus; assembly: GCA_029783725.1. Taxonomy (NCBI): domain Eukaryota; kingdom Metazoa; phylum Chordata; class Actinopteri; order Acanthuriformes; family Acanthuridae; genus Acanthurus; species Acanthurus tractus. The sequence continues at coordinate 2,634,975 of JAQNCA010000024.1, forward strand.
TGGCTCTTTCATTAGTTTAAGTACAGACACACACACATTAACACAAACATAAACCCACAACCCTCTTTATCTCCTTGTCTCTAATAATGTAGCCAAAGTATGCACATCATGCAGTGTACCAAGCATGTGAAAAAAATGAAAACAGTAAAGGGCTGAAGAGTGAAGCAATATCAGACTCAAAGTTACACACAACAATCAAAATTAAACATGATCACTTCTACCTGTTAAGTTCCCCCAGCCGGTGGCAAAGCAGCGTGTCTCGCCAGGCAAAATTGCCCCAGGTGTGGGCAGACAGATGGGGCTAATCTCATCTGTTGTTTTGACAGGCTCAGCCAAATGAACTAGGGCTATATCCTCGAAGCCATACTGACCAAAGACATATGACTCATGGGGGATAAAACGATCCACCTTGAGGCATTGCTCTGTTGAGGGAATGTCCATGGTGGAGTTCATGTGGTGCTTCCCAAGACACATTTGCCAAAGGGATTGGTTCTGCAGTTCACTTTAAAACAGGGAGAGGATTAAAAATTACAATTTATGTTTTTTTCCCTCCAGCTGTTGTGCAAGCTGGTGGCCAAGATAAACAAACAAATTTCTAAGAGCCGCTTTCAAGCATGCTAGTTGTGGACACAACTTATCACATTTCTTCACAATTTAAGCTCATGTGTTGGCATCCAGTAACTTTGGAGCAACATTAAATAATGATTATCATTAAATTATCTTTCACCTAGAGTTGTTTCTGATATTTAATTTACGTTAAATATTCTCTCTTGTTTTAGCTCTGTTTTTTTGGTCTCTACCAACCAAAACAGTAAGGTTATGGGATTGACAGCTAAAGCTGAGACTCACTTTAAAGCTTTACAAAGCGGAAGAAGCAAAGGATTCAGGTGTTAATTCATTACTCTGGGGGACAGAGTTAATGATACCATGTTGCCACATTTTCCATTGATACAGTGATCTGGTAAAAAAAATATCAAGCATAGCCACTTTTAAGAGGTCTTTGTGCTGCAGGTCTTTCTGTATCTTACCTGGGGATACAATAGGCTGTAGTTAGGATCCATTCTTCATGAATCAAAATACCTCCGCAATAATGTTCATATTTTCCAGAATTTCGAGAAACCTATAGAAAGAAATACTTTTATGTCAATAAAAGCTCCCCTCTAAGACTATTATCAGCACACAGAGGAACAAGAGTTGGATATACCTGCATGGAAACTTGCCAAGGCCAAGAATGGGGGACCGCCTCTTCCCCGTTAACCACCCTTGTGCTGGCTGTATTGGGTGGCACTGCTGGGTTTCCACAATTTACTGGCCAGTCTGGGAACACAAATATGCACTTAAGTTATCTATAAATATACTACTTGCATCATTCCCTCAACCTGTATTTATAATCAATTTAAACTCCCAAATCAGATGATCCTGTTTCAAATCCTGCTATAGTTTCCTTCCTATAAGGGGACAAAATATTTGAAGGATCTTTGTTCTCTTTGTTTTTTCCACTCTTCAAACTCCAATTGAAACTGGCAACCCTTTACATTAGATCACCACACATGACGCCCCATCACAGACATGGTTGCTCAGTTTTTGGCTTGGCCAAAACTCACTGATAGTGATGTCGTCCCATGGGTTAGGTGGTGGAGGAGGTAAAGTTGGGACAATACTGGCATCAGTTGTCCAGTATCCACGGAAGCCCATCTCTTCAGTCATTCCATTGTCTTGAGAGCCAATGTAGCGAATGACAACTGAGTTGCCAGGGATGGTGATGGTGGGTGGAGGGATAACACCACAAAATTTACCTGTGTAGAAGACCGTAAATGAGAGATGTATTACCATTATGCAGTTAATTGGATAAAACGCTAAAAACACTGATATGATCATACTGGTCTGTACAGAGAAGACACTTCAACAAGCATCCATCTCTATAAAAATTAATCCTATATATACAACTGTTGTCCCAAAATGTCATACATGAAATGCGTGAATTTTGAATTGGAAACATTTGATTTAAATGTAAAGAAATTCTCCTATGCCTTTTTCGATATTTAATTTTCATTAGAATGTGATAAAAAAATTGACAGACAATCTAAAAAAAAACTTTTGGTCTGCGACTGCAGCTGTCACTGGTGCAGAAGCATCAACAAATAGACAGACAAAAGAGATTCTGTAGTACAGTAACCAACCCAGTGATGCCATGCTTTCTCCGTTGAAGACCTCCACATAGTCTGCACAGTTTCCAATCAAGTCCGCAAATTGCAATCCAAAGTGAGTGAAGGTAACATGGACACTTGTTGCCGAAGGAATAGTGATACGCCATGTGCACGTGCCCGCGTATATGGAGTTAGGCCAGTCAGGGGAGATGATTTCACCCTGATTAGTGCTAAAGGTCCCTCCACAAGGAGCTGTGTGTGTGTGAAAGAAAAAAACAAGCAGTAAGATACATTAGTTTTGCTTGAAAACTATTCCCTTTGTGTCTCATCAGCCTTACTTTTCCACTGTCTTACCCTCTGTAGGGTCGATTGCCCTCCAATTGGCGCGAAAGCCTGGATCCACAACTTTGTCATTAGAGGAGAAGCTGACGTGAAGTATGTTTCCGTCACTTATCAGGCCATGATAGGGAATAGAGCTGCAGTATGTGCCTGAAGAGAATTGAACATGAATAACTGTTAGGCTTACTTTCTATGGAACCGCTGTCCCAAAAGCTTGTCTATAATGTTACGGTTATATTGACATTTTATTGCTTACTTGTTGCCTCTTTCTGTCCTCACTTATGCATGACAGTTACATGATTTACGCCAGTAAGCTCAAAGTTACAACTGTCAGCATGCTCTATGTTGCTTTACAGCAGGGATGTCAAACTCGTGCCATGGAGGGCGGAGAGGCTGCAGGTTTTCTTTCCAACCAAACACTCGACCAGCTGATTTCACTGATTAGTCCCTGCACTCTGCTTGAAGGTGAGGTAATCAGTGAAATCAGCTGGTGGAGTGTTTGGTTGGAAAGAAAACCTGCAGCCTCTCGG
>JAQNCA010000024.1:2638090-2652577 GCA_029783725.1 Acanthurus tractus
GGCACTCCATGGCACGAGTTTGACATCCCTGCATTACAGCATAGGTGCAAAACTGGGGGTAATTGCATACATATACTATTGAAGCGCAAACAAGCATTAAAATACAGGAAAGCTGCATACTTCATACTTGTGAAAAAAAATCACACCTTTACTTGAAATATTAATAGAATAAAACTTGCTTTCTTTATTTGGCCCTAAGCATTTAATTTAATCACTTTATGTTAAGATGTAAATTGCAAGTTTCTTGCAAGTTACTTTCTTTCACTTATTCGAGTGAAAGATGATTTGACTCTTTTCCTGTTTCTTGCAATTTTTTGCTTTTGGGTTTCTTGATTTAACCCTCCATTAGATTATTCTTGCAAGTTAATTACCCTGTTTTGAAACGGGGCTGTCCAAGTTGCTATAAATCCCACTCAGGTGAGTTTTGGATTTCATCCTAAAGAAGACAGCCAAGTAATTGCATCGAAGTTACCAGGGTGCAACTTTACCCTGTTATGACATTTACACCCACTTACTGACTGCAGGACCTTTGCTTAAATATTTGCAAAGGAGGTGAAACGATGTAACATAAAGCAAAATAAAAACGTTAACGAGAGACTCTTAAGAAGGCCAACATTCACATACCTAGAGTTCCTACTCTGTCTGAGAGGCTGACTTTGTCATTCAGGCACATCAAACTTTCCTCCAGGGCGAAACCAGTGAACTGGAAGTAGACCAGTTTGCCTGGTGGCACCTGGATGTTCCACTGGCAGTTCGCATTGTTGCTGTAGCCCTCAGGGTAATCCATAGAGGACACCATCCCTTCTGAGCCAATCAAGTCCTTTGGTCCTCCACATCCGGATGCTAAACAGGGAAGAAAAGATGGTGAAGGGAGTTCTCTTGTACCATATTTAGTTTTTGAGCAAAGTGGTTCAGCTTAGACCAGCTGGATTCGTACTGTACTCATAGTAGATTTCTCTGCGGATTATATTTTCGATCCAAGGGATGTAGGCAGAGGAGCGGGTGAACACGGAGGGCTTTTTATCCATGATGCATCCAATAGGGCCAAAACTGGTAATACCATGGATTTCCCATGGACCATTAGGGGCATCCTGGCACACCAGAGGACCACCTGAATCACCCTGTCAAAGTCACAAATCAGCATCAAAAAGACCATCAGCATGTTGTTAAAATAGCTTTTATGTATAAAGCTTCATGCGTAAAATCATCACATTAATGATTGGAACTATGTGAAATCTTGTTAGTGTCATTTGTTAGTTGTGCACTCTGGACTTTCTTTACCTGACAGACAGACTTGAGCTCGTCGGGCAAAGTATAACCACAGCAAATCATGGAGGTTTTGACCTGGAACCACCAGTAATCCATCCTTTTGCAGGTGTCATATGGCACTACAGGCAAGGCGACCTGGTTAAGGGTCTCTGCAGCTACAGGATTCAGTGAATTACCTGATAGTCATACAAAACCATAAAGATTGTTAAAAAATCTTCATCTTTAAACACTGAAAAGCATAAAAACAGGAGATATTTGCACATTGAGTCCAGCAGAGGGCATGCAAACAATGGCTTTTGCATAAAAATTTATCTTGGGAGATGACTGTCTCCTACAGTGGTTTAAAATTTAAGTGAACAACAAAAAAAAAAACATTTAAAGTAGTAAACAATGTGAGACCAGTATTTAACAAGCATAAATAGCAGATGTGAACTGGAAGTGCAGTACCAGTCTCATCTCCCCAGCCGGTGGCGTAGCACTTTTTGCCTGCAGGAAGCATTTCCTCCACAGAGGGAAGGCAGGCGTATGAAATCTCATCACTGGGTGTCACATCTCCATCCAGCTTAATCAAGGCAATGTCAAACTCCACTGTGGGCACTGTGGGATACTGGAATCCTTCGTGGCGGTAGATACCAGTCACATTGAAGCAGCGCTCACTCGGCTCTGTGTGGGTCAAGTTGTGTTTGCCAAGGCACATTTGCCAACGCTGCAGCTGATCAGCATAACTAGGTGGCAAATCAGCAGACAAATCAATAATCCGCAAGCAGATGATGGTAAAAATGCAAGAAATGGGCAAAAAATCATGTTACTGTCAGTGCATCATGTAAGGTGATGTGATATTGGAAATTTGCAAATAAAAAAGAAATACTAATGAGACAGAAGATTTCAATTTTTATGGCACCACACCTCTGTGGCACATAATCTTGTATTTATTCTACTCAGGTTCACAGCAGAATAGCATTTACTGCACATGCTCTTCAGAGCACTAGCATCCCTTCTCTGAAGGGTACTGGAAACCAAGGCGTTGAGGCATCTCTAAAAAGACATTGCTCCTGCACTGTAATAAGCCTGCAGTAAAAGCACAGGCACCAATAACTGCCTTCTGAGATTAAGCAAAAAAGCTTCCAGAGAGTTTTAGAAAACTGTGGAAACAGTTTGGCAGTTAAACCTAAAATACAGGCTACAGTCAATTGTAATCTCTATCCTTCTGACATTGTCATCTGTTTGCTTTAAAAATGCCTATGGAATAAAAACAGTCTAAAATAAACATACATAAAAACAAACCAATGTACATATTTGTACATTTTTTGTACACATGCTGTGTGTGAGAAGGATGAAACAGAACAATTACTTTATGAAGCAGTGGGCTGCTGTAAGCACCCAGTTCTTGTGAATGAGAGTACCGCCACAGGTATGGGAGAATGATGGCTCTGGACGACTTTCAGGCCAAACCTGAAACAAACACACACACAGACAAGCAGAAAAGAAGTAATTTAAGATAAACTGATCAATAAAGATAATACACACAATTAACTCTTCTATTTTGTTTCTTAGGATTTGCTGTGATGACTTGAGATAATGACTCTCCTGCTAACGAGGAGGAGATGATCAGCATGACAGGAGCCTGGAGTTCACAAGCACAAACCTTAAGGTCATTATATGTCCTTGTCCTAGTGAACAAAGTGTCCAACCATAGAGGTAGAGTTAATTGCCAATGAACATTATTGTAATTCACATTTGGATGTGAGTAAAAGTATAAATAGTTAATATATGTAGAATTACTTTTGTCTCATGTAGAACAAACTGATGCTACAATGACACCTCTGTCTGTGAGTACTCTGTCATGATTTCTAAATAATGCTTGACCAATTATATGAAAAAAAATCCTGATCCCAAATCCTTTAAAATAAGTAATCTTTGTTCAAACAAAATGAATTACATGACTCCATGAAATAAACTTGCTTTCAGTCAGATAAGCTAAGACCGAACGCACAGATGACCACTCACTTATATTGGGGGCACTTGAAAAAAGCTAGCTAGCTTACTTTGATCCCTAGGAATTGCAGGAAAAGAGGAAGGCTCTTTACTACTGCATCTGTAACAAAACTGTAGTCTTGTTCAGTGTTCATTTTATGACCAGATTATGTTCCTGGCAATATGATTTATTCAGGACAGGATAATGAAGCAGGATTGCCGTTAGCAGCTGCCAGTAATGTTGCAGCTGGTGAGGAAAAAACTTTAACTGTTAATTGCAAGTCTTGTTTTCTAAGGCACACTAATGCCAAGATTATTCTGCATAATGCTTCCGATAATGAGAAGCAAATTCTAGTTAAAAAACAAGCACTACACCTCTGTTTTACTGGACTCACAGCAGAAAAGCATACATCACACATGTACATCGATGCACTGGAAACCATTAGCTGAGGTGTTGAGGCATGTCTAGAAGACATTGCTCTTGCACTGTAATAAGCATGTGCACCAGTCCTGTTTGCCAACCCCCAGACTGTTCAGCATAACGATCTCGAAATTGAGGAGCAAGGTGCCAGTGTTACAGATTTTTTATAAACTGTTTCCGCAGAGGCAGGGAGAACCCATTAAATCTTGTATAATATGTAGACATAAGCCTTTCGTAATTAGTTGATTATATTTTGTTAAAAACACTGCTATGATTGTAAGAATTAGATTTTTCTCTTCATCTAGTACCTCATTGTTTAAAAAGAGTTTATTTAGTGATTGTGCTGCATCCTTGTCTGAGGTCAAGTTGTGACAAAAAGAAAGATGTGTTAGTATCTTAGAGTGCATTAACAAAATTGCTGCATCTGTACTCCACGATGTCAAATAGATTAAAAAGATTAAAAAGCTAAGTTACATTTTCCCATCCCTGAATTTCCTCACCGCTGTAGTTTACGGAGCTTCATGAAACTTGCGTAATGAAAAAAAAAAAGGTTTCTCAGCCTCAGATTGTCTTTAAGTCTCAAAGTAGGAAATTGTACGTAAAAAATGTCATTACAATTAGGTTTCTTAATTAAAAATATATAGTTGCCATACATAATTGGGAGGGACTTTATAAAAACACCTGCCAGTTTGTAAGCAGTGTCAATTTCCCAGTAAATTTCAGGCTCACTCTGGTTTATCCTTCATATAAGACTGTTCCCAGTTCACTAGTCACTGTGCTGAAATGAATGTTTGCCTGGGTTTCAGTTCAGTGATTATTGGGATGATGCAGTCGGAGCTCTGGTCAACCACAGAATTTGGTGAACAGGTTTTAGCAAATCAGTGCACTGAAAAATAATCTTTTCCATCACTAATATGCAGTCATTGTATGCTATAATTAGCTTACAAACAGGCGAAAAAACAAACTGAAAACTTCATCTCTTTGGCAGGTGTAACAAATAATAACTCTGCTGGTTAAACTGTATCTGATTTAGCACTGTGGGAATCACCAACACTTTATGCTGTAAGTAATATGTGATGTATTTATCCATTTCATGCAAATCCTCTACATTTATTAGCAGTTTTCTCACCTGCATTGACACTTGCCAGGGCCAGGAGTGTGCCGTGGCTGGCTCTCCATTTACAATGCGTGACAAAACAGCAGGAGGAATGGCTGGTTTCCCACATGGTTCTGGCCAGTCTAGAAAATGAGAAGAACACCATTGTAATCCCCTGTTGTGTTGTCTGTGCATGTATGAATTTGTTTGTGGTTTGTTTGTGTAGAAACAAAGCCTGAGTATACAGTACATATCCGCAGCTCACAGATAAGCCTGCATGTTGCTTAGATTGGCTTGACACTTGGATTCATATTATTTAAATGATTTCCCAATCACACTAGTCACACAGTTGACACTGCTGGCTACCGTAAGCTATGTCCCAAAGTCCCTTTTGTCTCTGGCTTTCAGTAATCTGCTCTGCAGTAATGTATTCAGTGCATCTTCATGCAAACTGCCACCCTTCTGCTTCAAACAAACAGTGGGCTCTTAGCTGGACTTGTAAAATTCATAATTTCTATGCCAGGCTCATTGACATCATAAAATCAGTATGCACACAGATACAAATTTCCTCTGATCACCCCAGAGGTTGACATGAAATTTTCCCAGTCACTGTTATCCTGCATGTTTTCCCTTTGTCCCTCACTTTCTCTTCCCTGTCCTTGCTCAACACACAGAGCACCTCTGGCCAGAGCCACGGGTTGAAAAAAACCCAGAGGCCACAGAGTCCATCCATAAAACTCTATTTTGGCAATTGGCTTGGCAGAAGCTGGGCCACCTGGGCCTCTTCGCTGGGTGAAGAATGAGGGTCGGATAACAGCCAGTTAGAAAGAAAAGCGAAGCGCTAGGCCACTTCATGTTGTGTTCTCAGCACACCAGATCAACTTGTTTTACTGCACATCTAGAGGCGACATCTTGGCGTGATCGGAGAGGGAGGTGTGTGAAGATGGCTTAATGATGGAAAGGAGCATGAATCGAACGAGTATAAGGCGAGCCCAAGTGCTGCTTCCAAAGAGCTGTTTGAAACTAAATGCTGGTCATTGTGACTGCTGAAAAATACTGGTCCACTAATCTGCAGACAGTGTATAGAATACCTGGAGCGATGTGTCAATTTTACTTTTAACACTGTTAATGCAGTGCGGTGAAGATGTAAGCAAACAATTTCAGGCTCAAATTGATACTCAACCTATGACGGTGTCGTCCCAGGGGTTGGGCTCAGCAGGTGGCTCAGTGGGAGCAGGGAGGCTTGGGTCGGTCGTCCAATAGGCCCTGAAGCCTTTTGCCTCAGTCAATAAGTCTGAATTGAAACGAATCAGTAGCCTGCTGCCCTGTGTTTGGATAGGGGAAGGCATCGTAGTCCCACAGAATGGACCTTAAATGTTGTGAAGGAAAAAATAAAGCAAATCCAAAAATAAATTAATAGAGACAGAGGCTTTACAAGTGCTGCTGCAATCATAGTAACACTTTCATGCCCAAATTCAATAATTAATTAGGAGCCAAATGGGATTAATAAATTGATATCTGTTTTATAGTCCTGACTTCAATGTGAATGACTATCATGAAAAATATAGTTTTGGGATCAACCAGAGCTGATACATAAGAGCTTCGCAGCTTACCATGCTTTTTAATCAGTGCATTAGTTTCACCATTGATGTCATACACCACAATGTTGTCAAAGCAACTGGATGTTATGAAGTCTCTGGCTTCCAGGTCAAAGTGGGTGAACGTCAGTGTGATTTTTTTTGATGAAGGTGCAACGATGTTCCACATGCACTCAGAGTTAGCCTTGTAGTTACTCGGCCAATTCTGGGATTTGATAACCCCGGTTTCCTCTTTGGAAGAAACACCGCAGCCCTGGATCTCTGAAACAGGAAGAGGGAGTTAGATGCATGATTGTAATTAAATAAGTGTGGGTGAGCTACAGTTTCTCTGCCTGTCTAAAGATGGAGTCTTTAGGAATGAATGTACACTGTCATCATGACAAAATGTGAACGGAGGATAATGCTAGAAGCTCAATTTGCTCAGTTAGACATTTGTTCTATATTCCTCATTTAAGTTGTGCTTATTTGTACATGCAATGTTCAAGGAGCGTTTCAGGGCACAAGAACTCAAGTACCCAAGTACTTTACTGCACTTAATTATGGTTTTCATGTCCCTTTTTAAAATTTTTCGATGGGAATGTTGAACTTGATACTACGTTTGACAGCTGGAATTTCTACTTTTAATATCTACAAAAATGTTTTAAATACTTACTATAACTCAGCTCATTAAAATTCAACACATATTGTTATCCACTAGACTGTGCAACTATGCAGTGTACTCAAAAAATCAACGGCACCTTGACCATCTACAAAGTGATGTGTGATAATGATAAAGCCGGCACTGAAACACTTTCAAAGCTTCATTCTGTAAAGTTAGTACTCTCACTTTTGAAACATAAATGCATTTTGCTAATAATCATTTTGCATATTTATTAAGTAAAAAGCAGGATATTTGAGTTATCTCCAAAGGAGCACTTCTACATTGATGTATTGCTACTTTTTTTTAAAGCATCCTAATCATCCTTGCAGGGTGCTCACATTATTTTTAGCCTGATGATCGCAGTAAAGACAAGATAAATAGGTTTTATCTTGCTAATTGTACCTCACACTGTACTCTGACCTTTGCTTTGATAAAGTTCACGCTTCTTATCTAGTGACTTTTTATGTTGTTGTAAATATGTGACAGAAATATTCTATTTTATGGCTGGACTGATATTGTTGGATGTGTTCAGCTGTTTCAGCAATGAGTGTCTCCAGTGTGTTTCTGTGTGAGTCTGCGTGTGTGTGTTTGTGTGCGTGCCATCTATGAGTGCATGTAGCTAGTTTGTGTGTGTCTGTTAGTGCTTGGTACCTGTGATATCCTCAGGATATATTGCCTCCCACTTGGCAGAGAATCCTCGGTCTGTGAGTCTATAATCAGACTGAAAGTGGACAAATATTGTGTTGCTGGCACTGACCATCACATGGGGAATGATGTAGCCACAGTGTGTGCCTGATGATGAGGGAAAGGGAGGACAGAGGTTTAAGATGGAGGTAAATGAAGAGAGTAGAGTCAGCTAAACAGATTAGAGAAGAGCAGTAAACACTGTAAGCACTTTTGGGTGAAAGTGATTGGTAGTGTGAATCTAAATATTTGTTTGTGGTTAGTGGTTGATGGATGGGGTTGACAAAGCAGAAACAAATTAGGGTGACTTTACTGTCTCAGAGTGCGACTTTATTAGCTACTGAACACAAAATCAAGTAAAAAAAAAACACTTTCAAGAGCTCATGAACACATGAGAGCATCAGCTGGTAATTTTAGCAAACATAGTGACAGACAGGTCATGCCACAGAAATGCAACGCTAAAATCAGCTTTTAAAAAAAGATATATTTCTGACTGACAGCCCGTTGCATTAGATATGTTGCTCATGCAGATTGAAGGGAGATTAAAGATTACATATACATTAATTTAAATGTTAAAAAAATGACATAATTTTGTCATGGTTTAATTTAGTTAACATGGGCATCTCATTTAAAACTTTTCGCAGCCAGTTTAATATTCTTTTTTCATTTTGGAAACCCACAGGTAAAAGTAGCCATCTCATTGCTTAGTTGATCTTGACAAATGTTTACAATAAACAAGGACCAAAAAGAAAAGCTGTGAGAATCTGCGGATTTATGAGTTTATCCCTAGTGCGATTCTCAATCCTAGTATTACAGCCCATTCCCCTTTAAGGAAGCCATTTGTTTGCTCTTTTCTTACAAAGACCCCTGGTATTAGCCAAGAAAAAAAGAGGCATGTGCAAATCTGTGATCTCGCTTTACAATTTCAGGCAAACAGTTCAGCCATCTGTGCCCATATATTCACAACATGTTCCCATGGCTTAGCCTTCTTTGTCTATGTTTTGAAATCCCTGCCCATAGTTTAGCAATCTACAAGCACAGGTCGCTAAACTGTGGGAATGGATTATGAATCTGTGGGCACAGTTTATAAAACATGCATGTTTCTGAGCTGACACCTCAGTGGGGTTGTCCCATGGAGTCAGGACACTTATCTTGTGTGGTCAGTTACCCAGTAATATATCAATAATATCTGAGGCTACTCAACATCTGCTAGCTTTAGCCAGTAGAAGCCAGCAGGTCTGCCGGACTACGTAGGGCTGGAGCAGCAGTATATTGATACAAGCTTTTATGCAATTTGTTGCTTATTTACTCAAGTTCTATTTTGTTAAATCAATATTGTGTCATTTCCTATTTTACAAATGACAAAGGCATTCTTTAAGTCAAGACTTCTCCAAGAATCCCAGGTTTTTATGTCAGACCTTTAGCTGCCTCTTCTTGAATCTGCTTTTTCATTTCTTTCTACAAACACAAAACCTGTGAAATAACAGGATGCAGCACTAACACACTCTCATTGCCTATCTTTGTGTGTTTCACACAGAGCTATTTTGCTTCTACCTCAGCGCTTTAGTCCTTGAGAACTCAGCAAGAGATAAAGCTGTATCAGCCTCACTGCAGTCGCCTCAGTGAATAATAAGGAGAGGTAATTTATAGTTTGCTGATCGCTCTTAAAAGATCCTAATCAACAATTTTACAGCAGGGGACAGATACTGTGTGATACTATTATGCCAGAGCTGTGACAATACAAACTGAAGTCCTCATATTTTCTGACGGGTCATGACAGACACGTTAACTGTTCGCTGTTTTTTTTGGTTGCTGTCTCTATCTTGTTGCCTGACCATCCAAATTCAAAATGCATCAATGAGAGGATTTTGTAACCTTTGCTTCATTTAGAGTTCACAAAGACATACATAGCCTTAAAAAGCGGAAACAGCAAATATTTTCAAGATGATCTGTAATTCAATTAGTGTGAAAGGCACAGACATATTCAGCATATTCACCTGAATGTTTCACCTGAAACATATCCGTTTCACGTGTATTTTAATCAGCTTCAGTTTGTGTAATTAATGCAAAAGAGAAAGTTATAGCTCACCTAGTGTGCTGTATATGTCTGAGATGACCAGTTTGTCATCCGTGCATTGTCCTGTCTCTCCTGTAATGGCAAGGTCGGTGATCTGTATTTTAACCAGGAATCCCTCGTCCACAGATATCCTCCAGGAGTTATTTGAATTTGGAGGATATGCATTTGGGTAACCTGGGGACTGGATCTCTCCTTTACGCCCGTGGATAATTTCTGGACCACCAATTGCTGCTCAATAAAATTACAGGAATTAATGTTAAAAAACAATATTGATCATATTCACAGAAAAAGCCTGATTCAACCTGATTCAACAGCTCTGTATTCTGCATTTCTTATTCCCTCTTTTTCATTCAACTGATGAGGATCAGTTTGCTTTGATATAAAAATGCTCTATGAACAGGTTCATTATGCAGTACCTTAATTGGCCACTGGAGAGCACAGATCTGTCTACAAAAGGCTTTAATATGGTTTGAATAGATAATCCTCAGGGGGGATTTCCCCACTCCTACGCACAGAGCTACTTGCATTCATCCTCATTTGGTAGCTGTCACTTGGTTAAAGCTATGTTTGTGCAGGAAAAAGTGCACAGGAGGACATAACAGTTATATAAGGTGTTTTGATAGTTCTCATTTGGCAAGGAAACAACCCTCATAGACCAAGGGAGCACATAGATAATGATATTAAAGTTTATTACGCATCAGCATAAGCTTTCCAGAGATAACTGAGTACAGTTTGGGAGTCTGATAAAATTCATCTGAAGTCAGCTAAAAAAAGGTTGCAATGGACAGTTTTCTTGGGAAGCTGGTTCAGCAACATCGATGTTAATGCTGTAGTTTGATAACGAGGCTGTCAAATCTATCTGATCGAGACACACGGAGAAGGTTGGTTCAAAAAGTTAACTGAACCTTAATCATTGAACACAAGACTAAACTGAATGAAAAAGAAGATTTGAAGAGAATGCTTACCAGAGGTCGTGGGGGCGGGAATTATTGCGGTGGTTGCTTTTGTGGGAGCGATTGTTGTTGTTTTTGTAGGAGTTTTTGTTGTTGTAGTTTTTGTAGGAGTGGTTGTTTTTGTGGAATAGGCTGTTGTGGGAAGAACAACAGGTGGAAGGCTGGACTTGGTATAAGTTGCTCTGAATCCCTTAGAGGTAAAATGGTGGTCTGATTTGAAGCGGACCACCATTGTGTTGCCACTGGATTCCATTTCTTCTGGCAGCGTCTCTCCACAGAATTGACCTTTGATGAGTAATAGTTAGTGTTGAAAAATAATAACAGCAATTACAGTAACTTCCTGAAAATTAAGGTTAGAAGATTAACAATTATTTACTGCTGTTTTTAATGCACAATATGTAATTTCTACAGGTAGATGTGTCTCACAGTTAAGATGTGATACACAGTTTTAGGGCATCTTGAAGTAGCACAGAATTATGGGATTAGTTTATTTAATTGTAAAAAAAACAGCATTGCGGATGAAAATCCATCTGACTGACCCCTACCAGGTAATAGACTAGGTAATGTACATTTAAGTTTAATTTCCATTCAGTTTAATTTTGTTTTCCCACTCCCTCCTTAACTCTGCTAGTTACCATGGAAGTTAGTGACAAGCAAGAGAATATATAAAGTATTTTATGTTATAAAGATATGGTTGGTTCTAGATACTTTAATCTGAACATGTCTAATATTTTATGTCCATTGAATGACTTGAACAAGTTTTCAGTAGAGGTATTTTTTTTATTGGCCTTAGTTATCAATTTACATTGTGAATCTTTCACAAAGTCTTATTTTGGAATTCTCACTTATTCCAGCTAGTTTTGACAACCTGTACTAACCAATGAATGATACATTCTGTGGTATATTTTGAAACACATTTTTATGTTGTTAATTATACATGCAATGTAAGTTTATTTTTTTCAGAGACAAATCATTTTACTATCTCATCTTATCATTTGTGCAACTTCATGCTTACCTAATAATGAAGAGCCAGCTTCATAGCCATCATAAACCTGAACAAAGTCCCCACAGCGATCAGGGACCAGGTCAAAGGAAGTAAATGTCAGACGAACCTTTTCACCCTCAGGCACCGTGATTCTCCACTGATCACACAAAGAAATAAAGTACAAACAGACACACACACCAGTCATTTATACTTGGATAGACAGATTTGACCAAAACAATTTGCCCTCTAGCTCACCACTGCTCAATAGCGTTATTGTGCAGAGCTGCCTTTTGACAAACTAATTCATAACTCATTTTATCACTGATTCTTGTTTGGACAGGTGGAGAGCTGTCAGGCTAAAACAGAGAGAGATGAAATCATGATGACAGCCAAATAACACCATAAGACTCCATGTCTAAACCCTGCATGCAAAGGAAGGAGCCCACAGATGATATTAATGTAAACCAGGTTAAATTCACAGCTATTTTGGAATGCTAATCTGAAATCATTATTGGTCAGCTGTAGCTGTATTTTGAAGTTTTTAAACGGCCATTCTTACTGATTTCCAACTAATTTTTCCTAATTTTACATTAATTCTTAGCAATCTTAGCATCAATAGCTTAACTCTCTTTAAAAACAACAAACAAATAATTAGGTTATATATATATATATATATATATATATATATATAGTAATAATAATATAATAATATATAATAATATAATACTAGCATTTTAAAACTGCAGTTAAAAGATTTTTTGCTACTAGAAAGCAGCAGAAACTGGAATTAACTTACAACACTTCAACTGTTGTGGCTAACTTTAAAGTAAACCATTGCTTTGCAGATTGAATATTCATGGAGCAACATTATCAATTTGAAGATATGTTCTTGATAACCTGATCAACACAAATACAATGTCCACTCGACCTTTAGCTCCTTTTTTTATTATTCCATCAACACCTGAGGAAAAATGTTAGGCTATTTAACTGGCATCACCCAGTGTTGTGTTTCCGCTAATAAACACTTTTTTTTAAAAAAACGTCAACAGTTTGAGTTCAAGTTTCAAATTACAAACTATAATAAAAGATGCTAAATTATGAAACAGTTGAAAAAGTGTGAAGACAAGCTAAAAGGGTTAAGTTGCAGTCTGTTGAACGAAAACAATAAGCTGAAGATGCTCAAATGCTCTATCAGCTTTATGGAAACTGCGGAGTGGTGTGACAATTCTCATTTGGTTTGTCTATACAACTGACCACCATTTTAAATACCCGTAATGATGAGACTGTGTATTTAATAACAGCTTAAGGGGAAATATTGGTAACAGCTCAGCTATCAAAAGAGAATTAGTAGGAAGTTTATCTAAATAATATATATTTTTCCAGTGTGTGGCAGAGTGCATGCCGTGCAGTATGATGTACTACAACTTAACATCCTCAGATAAAGGTCAGCTGTGCAGTGTGAGTAAATGTTACCATGTAGCTGCCACATTTGAACTTTTATCATGCATTCTTGTTTGTGTGTATGGTAGCACCTGGTATAGCGCTCCATTCTGGTAGTCCTGGTCAGGGAAGCCAGGGGTCATCATAGTCCCCTGGTCACCTTGGAGAAAGCCGCCAGTTCCAGCTATTTCTGGACACACACATGGAGAGAGCGCACTTCAGCTACATATACACCTCAAGGAAACCCATTATACACCTCTCACTCTCCACCTACCAATTTTCATTCCCCTTCTCCTACACCTCTCTTCATTCATCACCTATTGCTACAACATTTATTCTCTCGGTCTATCATATGTAAGACATGGATCCAACATTATTCCAGAGTCGAGGCAATTTTCTTGCTGAAATGGATTTCCACTTGTCTACTTACCTGATGCGAGCTGTGGAGCCACAGCTTTGTAATGAGCCTTGAATCCTTGATCTGTTTTTTTCTCATTGGTGTCGAAGTACACTGTCAGGCGGTTTGTAAGTGACACCACCGGCTTTGGTTTGATGTAGCCACAGTATTGACCTACAAATATCACAGAAATTATGTAGAAATATACCACACAATCCCGCATATCTCATTTTTCTGCAGCTAATAAAAAGAGAGTTCATTTTCAAAACAGAATATCACATTCAGATCAACAAAAAAAACAAAAAACACAGAGTGATACAAAACAACTAGCAAGAGACACAAAGATACCACAATGAGATGAAAAAACAATAACTGTGTGGAACTGAACAACATAATAATGAAAAAAATATCACCAAGCAACACAAAAACAACAGCATTAAAGACAAAAAGAGACAGAACAACTTTTTTTTTGCTTTTTAGTAGGAAATGTGAAGGGGCCATTGTCAAATAATCCCACATGGCTGTAGGATTTAGAGTTACAAACAGAAGATATTAACTGACTGACTTAGCCTGACTGGCCTATGGCTATATTTTTGTCAAAATAACTGAGAGAGAACAGAAATCAAAGATGTCTGTGAACCAAGTACATTGCTTTAAACTCTGTACTTTAGTTGAAGAAGTGGTAGCGAAGTGTGTGTAACTGCAAGTGGAGCAGTGTGCAGTGGACCAGCAGGACTGTGTGGCTCACTAGCCGAGTCTGCTCATGGATGGATGGATCGGCTGATTCGAGCCTGACATCAAAGCTGCCTTCAGGCTGAGGGAGCTCGTGTATTTATCTTCATGTAAGTGTGTGTGTGTTCTTTTCTACCGCATGTCTACATCTATCTATCTATCTATCTATCTATCTATCTATCTATCTATCTATCTATCTATCTATCTATCTATCTATCTAT
>JAQNCA010000024.1:2652677-2681951 GCA_029783725.1 Acanthurus tractus
ATCTATCTATCTATCTATCTATCTATCTATCTATCTATCTATCTATCTATCTATCTATCTATCTATCTATCTATGAAACAAATACATTTTTCCAGAACTAACACCGTTTTAAAAACCCATTTCTTTTTCCCCCTTGAGTTATAACCAATGCAAGATTTACCGATGGTTCCCAGAGAGTCTCGCAGCTTGACGGCATCTCCCGTGCAGAGATCTGTTTCCTCAAGAGCAAACTCCTCAAACCACAGATGGATCACCTGCAACAGAAACACACAGAGGTGTTTTATCTGTCTTTTCTTCGATTCCGAGAGGCAGATAAGAGAGGTTGGCAGGTTGTTGGCAGGGAAGGCTTGAGACGCTCTGTATGAAATGTGAGTGCGTGCATGTGTTTGTTTGTGTGTGCATGTGCAACTGTGGTCAAGCAAGTGTGTGTCCCTGTTTTTATGTTTATGTTTATGTGTGTTACCCAAACAGAGGTGGCAAGACAAAGAGAAATGCAGCAGTCACTGTATCATGCAGGCAGGAGGACAGCCATGCTGATAGAGAGAGAGAGGAAACAAGGGTTTTGTTTCCTCCTTTAGGTTTGGTGGTTAGAGCTGAGGAGTGTGAAAGAGGCAAGACAGCCATCTGTCCAAGAAGCTGCCCCTGCATTCATCACAGCTGTCCCCCACCACTTGGCCTGACACGGGACAGTTTCCCCAACAGTTACTTCACAAACTTGACCAATTAGACATCAGGCACAAACACTACAAAAGACCTTTGCTTAAGTAAAGACTTGAGTGAATTGTTTTAATCAATGTTGTATGATGCAAGTGGAACATTTTCCTGTATGAATTATGTTGAAAGCAGCTAATAAAGCTCAGAGTCCCACATCATCTACTGAGTACACTGATTTAAAGAAGCCGCAGTGCTAATCCATGTCACCTTGTCAGGGTCCACAGTGATGTGCCAGACGCAGCTCTTGCCATTGTCGTAGCTATTTGGATAGTTGAAGCTGGTGAAGGTGCCTGACTCTCCTGTTAAATCCTGAGAACCCCCACACCCTGAGTGTGGCCCTGGAAATATGGAACAAAGGAAAGCAAATGTTATTGTTTTATGTAGAACATAATTCCTTTTCCTCAGTAAATGGACTAACTAATGTTGCTGCCTATTCAATTACCTTTGTAATGGAGAATCTGCAGCCATGCAAGCGGCTCTGCTCTTTACTGACAGTATTTTGCTAAATGCACGCAAACATGCTCGTACTGACAAAACTAACTTGCTGATATCTAGCAGGTTTAATGATTGCCATATTCACCATTTTAGCTTAGCATGTTAGCATGCTAACATATGCTGATTAGTACTAAATTCATAAAGCAGCAAAAACTGATTGGAATGTATTTTTTTTAATTGACATTTGATTATAAATGAGCATATAGAACGTAAATTTGACCTGTAATTGATGCTAAATGTGGTACTTGAATAGCTTAAAATATATTTTTTCAGAAGTTCAGTATTAAGTTGTTAAGACATTAAAAATAAAATGGCAACAGCTAAACTCATATCAAGCATCGCAGGATAGGTGAAAATTTTGACCTGTGGATGGCACTAGAGAAGAAATCAAGGAGTGCATTGAAGTCAGTAGGAATTATCTACTAAGGGAATTAAGTTAGTCTCCACAAAATTTCTCAGCAATGTAAATGAACAGTTATTAAGGTTTTTTTAGTCTGAATTAGATTGTTGTAACGACTGACTGATACTGCCATCCATAAGCTATGCCTTAAGTTTGGCTCAAGATAGTACTGTTAAGTTTATTTATTCTTTTTCAAAGTAACAACACTGCAGGTAAACAGTAATATTTACCATTAAAATTCAGATAAATGTAAAACACCTAATGGCATCTGCAGTGAAAAATTAAAATAAATTGAGATGCCTCAGTAGCAGCATTGATTATACAGTCATCATGCATGGTCTCGCAGCATGCTTTCCCCTTGTGGCTGGAGCAGCTTCTGTTTGGGAGTCTGGAGCACAGCTGTGTTTAACAACAAAAACTGGAATGTATTCTGTCATTTAAGCAGAACAGAACTGTCAACATAATCATATTGTTGTTCTTTTATGTAAAACAAGCCATCTCATTTTGTGGGCCAATGATCCTTTTAATTCATTTCATAAAGATAGACTTTTTTTTTCATTTGTTGCAATGATAAGGATTCAACACTGAAATAGCGTGTGAATAAATAACGCAGAGCAAGTCACAACAGTGAGCAAGTCCTCACTCCTCGTGGCATTTCTTATCTGCTAAAACACTTGTCACACTGACAGGTGTAATAAAGATTGATGACTTGAGGTGCAAAGAACAATTGATTTAGCAAAAAATGTATTTTACAACTTTGCTCCTCTCATGCAAACTCCAACAATTCACCCATTTCAATTTCAAAAGGAAAAAAAGGCAGAGGATATTGGTCCGACTCACACTGAAGAAGCCTTTTTTCTTGAGAAAACCAGGATAAATAACATGTTTCTTAAAAGAAAAATTAAATGGGGAAGTGCAGGTGAAGTGGAGGTACTACGTGGTCTGTATATAAGATGTAGTGATGACACCAAGTATTGACAGGTATGTACATGAATAGCAGTTACAGTTCCTGCCTGTTTGCTTTCTCCTTTTCTCTGCTCTGCATTTAAATTTCTTTGAGAGAGAAGGGATTGGGATGGAAGAGGATAGAAGTAAATTTCTCAGAGATATTGTTAATAATATATATTTTTATGTGACATATTTCCGTGATGTTTTCATCTATATTTACAACAGATAGGGTAAATCCCAACTCAATTCATTTACATCACAGATCATTATTGTATTTCTTCTATTGCAACAGTAGTGGGATGAAAATGACAATGACAAATGCTTTCATGATATTAATCAAAGAAAATGTTTACAACATTTTATCCATCATAAGCATGTTAGCATGCCAACATTTGCTTATTAATAACAAAATATACAGCCAAAGTGCTTTTCAGGTAAAACAATTTATTTATTTAAAAAAAAGGGAAAAAAATGGAAAGGCTTTGTGGCTCTTGTGTGAAAATACTTGTGGTGTTAAATTTCAACTTCCAAATCAGCAGATCAGCATTTTGTCACTCAATCAACTTAAGATAAAATTACCCCCTGCCACAAAACAATTAACAGTGAAAAACAACACATAACAACACAACATTTACTATCTGTAAACATAGACTGAAGATCCAGTTTGACATCATGCTTTTTTAGTGTTGCTCAATCTCTGATGCAGTGACCTCAGGAAGCTCTCACTTTAGATTTTCCATCCACATTCTCCACTGTCACTATCTAGTTGATAATACCACAGCTATTGAAATCTTAACTACACAGTGTATATACAGATACACTGACATGAACACGATATCTGCTATAATTAAACATTTCATTCTCTTTTTTCATAGGATGTTATTTTATTAATATATATGTAATCTATATATAATAAATATACAATATATATTTTACGTACATATTTAATATTATTATATTCTTAACATATAGTAATATAATATGTATAAAGTATATTTAGATTATCTATAATATAAATATAATGATATTTTGCCATTTAGATGTCTTATATGTGTGTTACTGTGGTGTTAAAGGTGCACCAATCAACTTTTTACAGGTCTTTAAATAAACGAGACAGAGCTCTTGACACAAGGAGTAGCAGTTGAACATGTTGAACGAACATGTACTCCAAGATGTACTTTTCATCCATTTGTTTACATGTGTAGTGTTTATTAAAGCACATATGGGCCTACCAACATTGTTACTAGAAGGTACATAATGCACCTTTAAGGTTTATTGAGCTGCAGAGTTTATTTGAGTTTTATCTTATCTGAGGTAGGTAAATTACCATGAGGAACTTTGACAGCTTCAGGACAATGTTCACACATAATGTATTGTATCTCTGATTCAAGTTGGTATTTATATGGAGTGTTTTCAAAGTAAATGTACTTACCTTCTTCATGAGTTGGAGGGTCGGACTTTTCTGTGAAGTAGATGACTATGAGGGCGATGCAGACGGCGGTCATGGCCAAAAAGAGAAATATAAGACTTTTTTCCAGGGTGCTCAGACGCCTGGACCGTCGACGACCCTTCTCAGGATCCATTTTTCTCACAGCACTACAAAATGCACCAAACTGTACCCAGAACAACGATTTACCAACTTCCTATCAACTCAAGCAGGACGAGGTTGTATCTGCACTTCTGCAGCACAGAAGAACCTTGAGCTCCTCCACACGAGGTATTTGGGCTCTCCGGCCTGAGAGGGCTGGATGAAGCTGCGCAGTAAATCAATCATATAGTATCATTACAACAAGTTAATAAGTATTGGTGGTGCCCCATGCAAAAGGTCAACAAGATATCATTCAAGGAACTGATTAAAATAAGATATAAGGTAAATCTTTCCCCTGTAGGACAGAAAAGCTGGTTTTAGATGTTAAACATGATCAATATTTCTTCAGCTGGGATAACTGACATGGACGGTTAAGTTATGAAAATATACAGTATTTTAAAACATTTCCACACAGTTTTCTGTCACTGATATTCACAGTAGTGGAAAAACTACATATCTTCAGTTATAACCAGCGAACTCAGTATGACTAATTATTATGATATGATGTAACGGAATATGATATGAATATGACGAAATCATTTATTGTTAGGTCTTTTATAAGAAGCACATCATGGAATTATTAATAGTCAACAACATTTAATCTTTAAAACTTTGATCAGAGAATACGAAGGTCATAGCTGCCATTATGGACACTGATTTTAAGCATTTAGTCTATCATTTGTGGATTCAAGCAACAGATGACGGGCCGAATGTAGAGTTTTTAGACTAAATGTTTAATCACTATAAGAACTTAGACTGAATTTGATTTACAGTATATGTATGTGCATATATTTTTTGTGAGCATTATGCTTTGGGATATAAATAATTAGACTTTTATTAATTTATCATTGCATTGGCCTGAAAGCAGTCAGTTTAATTTATCATGTGTATGTTTGTATGCAAAACAATACTGAAAATCATTAGACATACAAAACAGCTGAGGTTGTGTTAATGTCATCAGCTTTGCTGAGTATCATAAGTATCAGTATCATAAACATGATCATAAACATGATCAGAACATGATAATAAACTGAAGATGGCAAAGTTTTACAATTAGTTTCTACAGACTACAAATCACTTTTCCAAATTTTGTTAAGACCGCCAAGTAAATGTTGAGAAATATCACAGTTTACTGTAAGTGAAGATGTTAATTTATATGCAGGTGCCACAGAAGAGAAATATCCATCATAAATGTCAATACAATCTATCTAATGCTGGTCGAGAGGCTTAAGCGGTTATAAAAATCCAGAGAAAATGTTTAACTGTTTATTATGAGTTAAAAGAAGATAACATTGTCACAAGTATTGCTCCACCAAGATCATCCCTGTTTATCAACGCCCTCCATAGAGTTGCTTCATGACCCAACCAATGGGGCCCACCTGATCTGAGAACCACTGTTTTAACAGATATAAAATAATTCATTTCTGTGTCTGTTTCTGTAAAAAAAAATCCTGTGCAGTGCTGCAGACAGTGCAGACAATGCAGACTGACACAAATGACTTTGAAAAAAAAGCACAAAGGTCAGAGGTAATGAGTTTCACAAGGAGGATCTTCTTCTCAGCCCGAATTCCCACATATAGACGTTCAATTGGGTTTTATCTGAATCATCTCCTCGACTCACTCTGGACGTTTTAGAATCTGAAGCAGAAATCTGTCCGTCTGTCCTCTTGAACACTTTGTTTCCTTCTTAAGATAAGAGCTTTCCTTCCATTTTCTCTCCATGACAAAAGGCAGCAATGTAACAAAAGCAGCTTATCTCTCCACGGGAAAGCCAAAGACGACAGAGAGAATTATTCTTTAAGCAGTAAGATGGTTTTGCATCAATGGCAGAAAACTACCGTTTTAGACAATGTTAATACCTTAAAGTGCATTGATATACTTGCATGTGTATATACTCCTTTGTCTGTCTGTTTTTATCTATTCCCCCTCCCTTTCTCACTGTTTCACCTTTATCGGTTTGTTTTGAATCTCTTCGCTCCACCAGGGGACCTATGATTTATGGGCACATCTGTCAGCTATAATAAAGCACTCTCTAATGAAGCCAGGAGAGGTGACCTTTGTGTACTTACAGTATGTCTGTGTAAGTGCGTGTCTGTATATGTGTGCGTCTCTTTCATACATGCATCTTTGCACACGTATGCTCTGTTACAAATGTTATGAGGACATGTGCATGTGAGCTGAACGGTGAGGGATCAATAACTAGCTCTAAAATCCTGGATACACATGAATGTGTGTGAGAAAACTGAGAGAGAGAGAGGAAAGACATACAGACAGAAAGACAGAAAGACAGACAGTGCGTAGCCACAAAACAGTGAATGGGAAAAAAGGGTGGTAGGCCTACACTGTAGAAAGCTGGAATTGTTTGATAAAGGAACAAGCTCTTATAGTCCAATGTTGCACCACAACAAATGTAGGCCACATATTCCACTGGGAGCAGAGCAGCCATCAGGAGGACAAGCCTCACTTCCAGCTATCTGGCTAATTCAATACAAGGCTGAATAAGGGAGAGGAGCAATGGCAGACCGTTTTATGGGAAATCTTCTGCAGAGTGGAGGCCAGCGGAAGCTTTTAATCACCTCACTGTGACTGGCTTAGGATGCTTCATTATGATATCATCCTCAAAGAGAGAAAAGGGCGTCTGGGACAGAGAGAGGCAGAGAGCCGGAGAAAAAACAGAGGGCTGGAGTTTAAGGGGGAGGTACAATGAGAGGAAAAGGAAGAGAGAAAAAAAAAACAGCACAGAAATGGTTTCAAATGAAAAACATTCAAAGCTTTCAGCAGTCTGCATTGGAATCTCTAGAGCAAATTTAAAGCCTTGGTTATGTAGAATCCTATGGCAAAACTATGATCACCAGCCACCCCTAATTACCCAATCCACAATCTCCAAATATGATCTGTAAATAGTAATTAACACTCATTCCCGTGACAAAACTGTATCTATTATGCCACCAATGATCTGTGAGTGGATAGATTTTATCCTGAGGACAGTCTGGGTAATTGTATTGGCTTCTTCCCAAGTGCTGATGCATCTGCAGGGCTTCTATAAGGGCCTCTATATGAGCTAAGGAAGTAAATGTGTTTGTGAAGCTAACTGGGTCACTGCAAGCAGATCCCAAATCCCAATACCAGGACAGCAACTTATCTGTGGGACTTCAATTATAGCTCAAAATTGTTGCCACTGCCCTGAATTCCCCCCAGGATCCAAGGATGCTATTACCGAGCTACACATGATGGGTGTTTACACTTAAAAATATTTTTAAAAAAACACACATCTGCGATGGCATCCAAATAAAGATAAGTCAGGCAAGATAGTCTTTTCCACTCAAGAATTTGTAATGTGGTATTTCAAAGTGCCCTCAAACATTAAGATTTTTAGATTATTATGAATTATCCAGCTGCAGATAAACATAGCCTCTCATCGGTTTGATTTAGGAATCAGTATAGATGAGCAAGTCAAATGCTTATCCTCACGTACAGATCACTCCCATTATAACATGTATGTGTAATAGTTAAATAAAATCTTTCAAGAGCATGAGAACACCACTGCATATTTAATAAATGACAATATAAAACAGTGTTATACATCACACTTGAATACCTGTTTGTTTCCCTGCAGCCTGTCTGCCTGCCCAGAGTACCAAAACTATTAGCTCCAACATCTCAGCGTGAGTCAAGGGGGGCCCTTGGGCTGTAACAGGAGGCTCCTGCTCCCTCTCATGGACTGTCAGTCCTTAATTTAAGCTTCTGACACAGCCAGGGAGTTTTCCTTGTTAAGTGGTAACACTTGAAGGTTTATTATTTCACTCTCAAGCAGGGTATTAGAGCTGAAATGCCACTGTCATGTTTCAAAGATATGAACTTAATCACCGACATTTTTAACAGCACAGGTTATAAATTATATTATTTAATACAAAAGAATAATTACAAAACTGAAACATGACCACACTTTAGAGTTAAGCTGTGGCAGATAAGCGATGCAATTATTTATTATGGCATCAGTGTATATTTTTGTATATTGGAGGAACATTATGGAGCATTAATGAAGAGGTGGACCTACTGTGGTGGTAGCTGCGGTGGTGGTGGGGGGTTGGGGTCATAATCACTTCTTTTGAGGCTAAACAGAACAGAAAATTACTAGACTTGCAGTCAGTCAGTTTGTATGCAGAGAATTGCTATGGACAGGACTGACTGTAAATTTAATTGCCCCTGGGACTAATAACGTATTCTGAATCTGAATCTAAATCTGAATCTTTAAGACACTGAGGTGATAATTGCTTCCTTTTTATTTTGTAAGACTTCTGTTGTAGTATGATCATTGAGCTCTGAAAGATGCCTCTTGTAAAGTTTAACATATTTCTCTTGTCAACAAAACCTATGAAAACACTAAAATCAACAATGAACTAATTCATAGCAAACACCTGACATATCTCATTTCTGTGCCACATTTAGGACTATTATGATACCAGAATAACGAATTAACTACAAGATTTTTGTGGCCTTCAACTCACATTAACCACATAATGGTGAAATCTATAGAAATATTAAAAAAATAATGCTTCCAGCACAATGTTGCATTGACCTTGGGCCAAATGTGGGTTAATCCACATTTAGTCCCCTACAATTTTGCTATTAATTCCTATTTCAATAACTTTTGCTGAAAACAACAAACTATTGAAACAAAACTGAAACAGGTGTTGCAGGAACTTATTGAGTCTTTAATTTGTAAAACATATCTCAAAAGTCAGAGGGACATAGTGTGCTTGAGTGTCACAGACAGAGAAGGGTAGTAAGGAAGTGTAACATTAATGGTTTGACATTTTTGAAATGCTCTTATCTGTTTTCTTGCAGATTAAGCATGAAAAAATCAATACCTCTGCCATATCTGTCAGGTAAATATGTCGCTTCAGCCTGTGGCTGGCTAGCATAGACTGGAAAGAGGGAGAAACTGCCCAATTTTGCATCTTACTTCCTGTCTAAAAGTATATTTAAGCATTTTTTTCAAAAATGTTCCTTGAAGAGGGGGAATAATGCATTGATGGTTTTGGTCTTACGATTTGTTGAAAAAGAAAAAAATATCATCTGCCTTATCTTACATTTTTTATAATTGACAGAAGAGATAAAGAAAAATTTGGGCATGACATGCAACAAACATGTATATTTTTTTAATTTGGATCTACAGTGTGCAAGAAATGTGTCAATTAAAATATCCACATGATTGTGAAGCACACAGGTGACGAGGTGAATATTGAGATCAGTGGGTGGTATTTGTCAGTGAGCCTCTGAAATCCATCTCAATGATCCTTGTATTGGGAATAAATCTCCCTCTGTGGCCGAATCTAATCTGCACTTTCAAACGGGAACCAGGCATAACGACACAGTGGGCAGGGGGTTATTAAAAATTGAAACACAGCTAATTAAAGCGAGGGTGAAAGAATATGAATATAACAAGTGTGACTGGGCATGCAGAAATGGACAGAGACCATGTGTGCTGACACAGGAGGAGAGAGACACACATTAATCTACCTGTGGCTGATATTTGTAATTAATATGACTTTACAGATCAGTGATGTCAATTTGGCACCCATCCATCAGCACCACAGCCTAAGACCTGTCTTTATTATGAAAATTAGTGTGTGAAGAGGTTAAGGAGGGGGGGTCACAGCTACAGGCTTTGGTTCTTACACAAATCTGAGCAGGTAGGATGGGAGGGATATAACTTAGTCGCCATGTCCTCTGATCTCAGTAGATCCAAGAAATGGCATGAGGCCCTTCAGTCTGCACTGTTCTTTACAGGTTGTGACATTTCACAACACATAGATTAGGAGTATAAAGGACTTTTTGTCCTGGCTATCACATCCTGACATTAACAGGAAGTGACATGCTTGTTAAGACAATATCAGCAGTCACATGAAATCAGTGTTACATTAGTCAGGACAGTAAAATCACACTGCAGGGACACGTTGGCCATCAGAGAATAGTTTCTGGAAAGATTCCTCTGTGTTTAAAGAGTTTGTTATTGAGCAAAGCCTTTTGAATAAAGTGTTACATATACATGTTTGATCATATTATTTCATTGATTGATGATGGCTGAATCAGGATGGAAACATAAGGCAGAAGGAGGAGCTCTATGATTAACCTGTTTAAACCATGATTGAAATGAACAGATGGTAAAGAGGGGAAATATTCTCCCATCATCAGACAACTTGAGACCAAGTCAGATATAAGGGAACTTTAGACAAAGTCTAAATCAAAAATTTTATATAGATGTAAATTTAAAGTATCTCCATTTTAACATCTACAGGTAGGGAACTAGCGATTATGAAAACTCCAATGTGTGGAGACAAAAGGAGCAAAGATTTGTGGTTTAACTCACATGCACTACATTTAAAAAACAAGATTATTGGAGATTAAACTTTAACGCTGAAAAATTCTGATCTCCTAAAATTAATTTTACATCTAAATTACCAATATTTTTTCATATAATGTGCTTTGATTAATGTTTTCAATTGGTTTTGTCTTATCGCCCCTCAGTACTCAGTACTTTATTACTGAGGATACAATAAACAGTAGGCAAAAGACAATTTACAGCGTCCTCTCCTATGACTGCACACTGACCAATAAAACTGTTTTACAACGCAAAATGCACAAGTTTTTTCTCTCTGCCTGACACAACCCTGTTCTTCTGTTCACAGAAAAAATTGCAGTGCTAACCAGCAGGTTCATGTGAAAGCATGCAGAGTATAAAAATCCTCTTATCGAGGCCCTCATGCAAACTTAGGGTATTTTTCTCTCTGTCAGTCGGAAGGTAATAGTTAGGAGCCCTTTGCCTCTGAACAAACTTTGTGCCATCCTTACAGTTTAGCTACTGTCTCGTTTAGTTTGACAGTAATTTATCCAGCACAGTTGTTAACCTGCTGTAGCTCTACTCTCAGCTGCAGCCTGTCACTCATTTACATCTCCTGTGGACTGTGCTGATGTCGCCTGCTGCTCTCACAACCACTGACATGTGCACGAAACACAAACACTGTCACCCTTTGTGTTTTTGGCATCCTTGATTTTTCTTTTGTATCGATTTTAATTTCAGAAAAGGCCTACTTTTTGACAGATTTTGATGCCAAGTAATCCTCAAAAAAGGAGACCTACAGTTCCTGCCAGAAGGTCACAAATGACGAATGTGTAAAGCTTAACTTAGTTTTGTTGTTGTTTTAATAGAAAAGCAAAGGACAGAGATTAAACAGCGCATTGTATTTATGGATACAGTCCCTTCTTGCACAATGTAATCATTCACTAAAAATAAAGGTGCATGAAAAGAAAATACAGCAATTTTATAAATATAGCGCCCCAAAAACACCTCAAAAACATATAACAAATGCACCAAACGTAATGAGATGTAAGTTTAATATACTTGCACAAATACTCTCACAGTTAGTTATAAGTCTACCCCATGTTCAGTGCCTTTAACTGTGAAGGTCTGGACTTCATTTTAGGTCACACAACTGCCATTGTTACTAATATACATGCGTTTTACTATTATTGCCTTTATTATTCCAAAAAAATGTATTCTCTCTTTTTTATAATATCTATTTCTAGAAAATAAGTCTTTAGTTGTTCATTTTTTTATATTTCTATTTTCTACCTTCTTTGATCACAAACATCACGAATAGTTTTACTCTTTATGCTACAACACTCCAGTATATGTACTCACAGGGATCGTCATCCCATTCTTGTTTCACTTGGCTTTGCAATCATGACGAGTGGAGGACAAACAATTTGACCTCTCGGAAAAGGGTGGAGTCTTACATTGGCTACCCCTGTGCCGTGCTACTCGAGGACGGAGGAGGGAGGGGGGCGCACACAGCAGTTGGGTCGTCTGACATTTTGCAGCATTGACCTGAAAATGTTCTGCTGCCTCCTTTTGTTCTTCCTGCCATGTTGTGGCGAGTCAACACCAGAGACGGACTTGCGGAAGGAAGTCTGAGCCATAAGTTTCCTCTCTTGCTCCTTGATTTTGCACTGCAAGTGGCTCTGGATGGCAAAGCCAAGGGATTCTGGGTCCACAGAGGCACCGTACACCTCCCAGGTCATCCCCTGTTCATCCCAGACAACATCATGGATGCTCTTTCCTTTCTCCTTCGTTGACTCCTCCTCTTTTCTCTCTGGTTCTATTTTTTGTTCACCTAAAATTATCTCCTTCGTTGGGGCTTTGCCTCCAGTTTTAGCTTTTTCTTCAGGACTTCCAGCTTTCTTCTTAGTTAGACCTGGCTTTGATGTAGTGCTTGTGCCTGTTGTTTTTGACAGGGCCTGGTCGGGTTTGTTTGTAACAGCAGCCTGAGACCGCGCAGCATTGTTGCTGTCAGCAGATTCAGACCTGGTAGCAGCAGCTGTCTCTGGGGGTGCTCCTGATTTGAGAGAGGGAGCTTCAGCGGTGGCTGTTTTCACTGCAGACGGCTGAACTCCTCCTTTATATTGGGAGTTAGATGTCTCTCCTTGCTCCTTGTGACTGCTGTGTTCAATGTTGATTTGATAAACTGGCTGGGTGTTGCAGAGAGCTGACGCGGGGTCTTTAGGCTTTGCCCCTAGCCTTTTGTCTTGCTGCTGGGACAAAGTTTCGGGGTGGAAAACCAAGCCAGTGTTTTGGTTGGGACACATCTCAGCCTCAACAGTGAGTCTCTCTGATCTTTGATCAGCAGGGGCAGATAGAGTACTTATATTCATCTGATGTAGTCCCACCCCGCCGTCGATCTGGTAGACTACAGCCAGGCTCTGCGCCTCCTCTTTGGGGACTGTACCGACACTCTGCCTGTGAGTCACAGCGAAGGGCAGCAGGCTCGGACTTGTTGCCACAGCCTTACTGCATGTGTTAGCTACCGCCTGAACCTCCATATCATGACACTGCTTTACTGGGGTGGATAACAGGGATGAGGTCATCGTGGAAGCCTCCCTGTACAGCTTACAGTGCTGCTGCCCTTCAGAAGCAGCTGTATCAGTCTGGCTGACTTCCCCGGCCACCTGCCCATATGCAGCCATGTTTTGTACAGCCTGGGGCAGAACGGAGGAGTCCGTCTGTAAAGACACCGGCTGATGTTTATCTGAGGAGACTGTTGGCTTCTTTGCTGGTGGCAAATCCTTCTCTGGATGTGTTGAACTTAAATTTGTGTTTGCAAACCCAGCCTCTGCCTCTTTGCTCTTTGCTGGAGGTGCAGAGGAGCTAAGCGGAGCTGCTGCAGGAGCATCCATGCTTTGTTTAGGTCTGGGTGTCTCTTGCAGACTAACGGAGCTTTGTGAGCAGCTTTTTATGTGAGCAGGCTCTTGAGATTTCTGTGGCACAGCAGTGTCATTGATTTTAGGAGCTGAAGTACTCCCTTTATTGTCGTGTTGTGGTTCGGATGCTGTTTGCCTTAATTCACGGGCCTTGTTAAGATTTCTGTTGTTAGGAGAAAGCTGAGAAGTATTACTGTCCTCTCGTGTTGGGGCTTTGGCTGAGGGCTTTGGCTGTGCAAACTCCTCCTCTGCTGCACTTGGCCCTTTTATTCTGCAGTCATTGGTCTGCATGTTGACCTTTGACGCTGAAAGAGCAGGCGACACACCAGCTTTACAGATTTCCTTTTCATCAGTCAGGCTTAACATTTTCATATTAGCATTAGAATCCCTGCGGTCGCTTCCTGCCTCACACACACCTTGGCTGGTTAGAGACATGTCTGGCATCTGTGTGTCTCCACCTGATTTAGTCTGGTTTCCATTAGCTGGAACTGGTTTGTTAGATGCGGGGCTGCTAACTGGTTCCCCTCCCTTGGAGACTGTTTTCTGGGTAAGTGGGGTGGTGCTTGTGGGAGAAGCAGTCAGAGGTAAGTTATCCTTTTTGTGGTCCGGAGATGTGAGGGTGGGCACTGGACAAACCTGAGAGAGTTTTAGGTTGGGCTCTTTAGCCCAGTTGGCATTAGGCTCCTTGTTGCCCAGCGTGTCGGCCACAGCCAGCTGAGGCACCATCTGGACTGTCACTGTCCTTTTTGGGTTAGCTCCCATGCCGGATTCACACTTTTCGGTCTTTAAATATTGTCGTAATCCAAAGATGAAAACAGATGCACAATACCACGAAATCTCCTGAGGGAGGAAAATAAAAATGGACTTAGATTGTTTTAGATGATTGAGCTTAAGTTTTCACTGAATTAAACCTTAATTTAGACAAACAACATCAGATAACACTCACATACTTCACACCTGAATAAGCACATTTTCAAAAGCACTGAGAATTCCATGTAGTTTTTTTTTCTGAACACTCATTAACATGCATTCAAATAATCAATATTAGAAGAAAGGCAAAGCACCAGAACATTTAATTACTCATATTTGCCTAATTAAAACACTGCTTTGAGTAAAGATTAATATGTGTGATTCCAAGCTTAATGATCATAATTAATCACAGCATACAATCATAATAACAATACTCAACATTAGTGTAAAGATTATGTGTCTTTTTGTCTACTTTTCTTTGTAAATGGGATTAACTGCTCATTTTTAGATCAAGTTTGTTATTCCTGTGGTTTCCGTGTCTGTAATCCTCCTTGAAACTTGTTAAAGAGGTTATAAAAATATGCAGACTTGCGATAAAAACTTTCAAATGATCCTGGAAGCTTGTCAAATTTCCTTTCAATCCCTTTATAAATGGCTATAAAAGCAGTTAAATCATTTCAAATTTAAGTTTATTGATCCATTTGTATAAGTAATTAAAAAATACAGTCACTGGCAACAATTTCCAAAGAGAAGGTAAAACTGCTGTGTCAAAGCAAAGCAAAAAAGGGAAAACCTGAAAGAAAAGTGAGCAAAGAACAGAAATGAGACTTTGATATATTTAGGCTGGAAATCCCCGCAAATAAGGGATATTTTTGATTTTAAAAAATGTAGATTTTCCACATTTAGTTTTCTTGTCTGGTTCAAAAATTCTTAATTTATGTAATTTCTTGACAGTATCACTCAATCTCCTTCGAAGTTACCCAAAATAATTAGTGTTACAGAATAAAGAGATACCAAGTATAATATTTCTTTGCCAATTCATTTTCTTGCTCACTGACGAGAGTAACCCCTCCTATCTTGAAGTTACAATAGTTATAATTAATTAGGGCCATAAATTATACTGTTTTTATATTGTGTAAATGAACTGTTCTTTTAAACTGTCCCTTGTCCCTTAATCAATCTAGTAAAAATTCTAGTCCTTGACCTACACCCTCAGAAATCTCCTCATCCCAGGCCTGATGAATGACTCTGTTTCAGTCTGTCTCCTAACAGTGTTAAAGCATCTGGGCCAATTCTGCAAGTAATGTGCCAACACTCAGCAGACGTCTGAAATATCTGATCCTTTGGAGACAAGACATCGAGACTTCACAGTGAGACGGAGCAGCCTACAGGCTCCATCTGAAGAGGAGGAAGAACCAGCAATTAAAAAATTCAGTGTTCCACAGAGAGCAAGTTGTCCATTTCCCCTTCAGTGACACTGCTGATGATGATCCATTCTGCAAAGCGTGCAGTTCATCTCAGTGTTAAACCCAGCTTTGTCTTTTGAGCTGTTCTCTTCTGCCACAACAGCAAGCATCATCACAGGTCTCTACACTGTTCCTCTTTAGGAGAGACAACAACAAACACAGCCTGAGAGATTTTACATTCATCAGGTCATACTCGTGACTAGATGTGCCAAGGAATAAAGACTAATAACCACTGCTGTCACTCTTGTTTAAACATTACTCATCCTACCTCTCAATGCACTTCCTAACCTGAAATAATCCCTCTAGGTGAGACTTGAATAAAACAAAACAGAGGGCTCCTGTTTTGGGTCATGGTCAGGTGTAGCTCATTTGTGTGTGCTCTCTCATTACACATCTGCGTGTCTGTTGTCGAAGTGCAAATATTTATAAAAAGCACACCCTGACTGTAATTGGACATTCAACACTTAAAACGCCCTAGTGTCTGCGATTTTTTTCTCCTGCAGCAGTGTAGAAATAACAAGGAGTGTGTGCAGAATGTGAATCCACGCAAAACGGCAAACATGAGACATTTAAGTGATGCACACGATCAATTTGAGCCAATTAGAGTCATGTCATGAGCTGTAGCCTACATTTGCAGTCATGTCCCACCCGAATATCTCAGAGGCCACTCATATTTTGCTGATTTGATTTGACCTTGCGGACAAATTCAACACCTGACACAAAGGAAACCACAGTCAGACGGAGAGAAGAGGATGGCTTACCTTGAGGGGCGCTTTGAGTCCCGTACCGTGGGGTGCTGTTTGCGCGTGAGATGAGGCTAAACCCCTAGAAATGAATATGGAAAAATCAACCCTGTGTCGGTGACACCAAGCCACGCCTTCCACCAGAATATGGGTCTTAGAGGTATCGATCCGCCACGGCAAAGCGCAAAATTCAAGCACTCTGACTGCCGGACCGTGCGCAATGAGTCACCGCGGTGCGACCGACGGATGCTGCCTCCGAGGTCCTCACTAACGTCGCCTCGTGCCAAGAAAAAGTGCACTTTGACGGGATGGACCTCTCATGGTGTTTGCAGTCTCAAACTAAGCGCAAGCAACGTAGTGCCGCTGGGTAAACCGAATGAATAAATGAATGAACGGATGAATGAATGACTGAATGAATAGGGGAGACGAATAGAATGGGAGCAGTGCTGTATCAGCCGCAGGCGCCAAAGGAGCGTCACCTGCAAACTGATTACTTACAGATCCGAGAAGCATCATCATTTGTCTCATAAAACAGCTCGTAATAAAAGAAGACAGGTCGCTAATCTCGCTTTTCTTTTTCTGGATCATTCAGAAACAGGTTTGTGAGGAAAACCTGTGCTTTGTTTACAGTAACCTATGCATGCCTGATGGGTTGCGTTAGAATATTTAAGGGCATGTCTCTCGTAGAATCAGGTACCAAATTTACACATCATGTGGAAATGTTCCCCATCAAGAGGTTTGCCAAATGATAAGAGTAGGTAAGACTTGGCATCATGATCCCGCTTTCCCAAAGATGCAGCTCTTTCAGTTCAGATGTACTCAGCTGTGCTTCCATGTGATATCTGATCCAATCAAAGAAGCCAGGTATACAGAGAGGAGTTCTTCCTTCAGACAACAGAACAGATGCATTGACAAGATGTTTGTTAAGGATTAAAACATGCAATGATAAATGTAATCAAATTTAAAAAAACTTAAAGATAAGCATCACAAATTTCCTGCGTAAAAGTGTAAATTTAAGTAGTTTAAACAGTTTCCTTAAATGTTATTACTGTAAATATATAGTATTTAAATTACAGTGGTAGCATAATATGCATTTTTTGCTTATCTACAGTAGATGGAATTTAAATTTTCATTACATATGTTCTAGGCTCCGAACCTGGAAGTCGACTTTTTTCCGGCCTATGAACAAACAGCAAGTGAGATTTTGATACAAGGAAGGGAAAGACAAACATGACTTCAAGAAGTGCTTTAAATTATGTGTTTACATTGGCAATGTTCTCTGGAGCAAAAAAAGCACGTTGTCCACGTAGATGAAACAAAGCAAAATTACACAGTGCATTTTTAATTATTTAAATGTATATATAGAATGATTGTAAGGTTTGTATTGTTCTTTGAATAAAATAACTATAATAAAGGTATCACTTTTGGTAATGAGAACTTTGTTTGGTGTTTTCTAAAGATTTTCAAACTATTTTCAAAATCCAGCAATTCAGTGAGAAATAATCAGCTGGTTAATACAAAATGAAAGTTATAATTAGTTGCAGTTTTCAGCAAAATATGCCTCAACCAACTACAACAGTCTAATCCAGCTTTAAAATTAATTCATGGTTCTTAATAATTTAATTATCTACTTGATATAATATTTATATAAGTATTATACTTTTTTAATAGTCTATTTGAAGTGAATTTTCAAAGTTATACATGCGTACTTTAGTTTTTATAACTTTTACAGTGTGGTTATTAGCACTGTTACTTAAGTAAAGGCTCTGAAATATTTTTCTGCAGATCAGAAAAGGATCAGACAGCTACTTGGTCATTAGTTTGGAGGACTTGGTTGGGTTAGAAAAAATTGTAGGCTTCTTTAATTATAAGACAGGACCATTGTTTCAGGGGGTTTTTGCCAGAGAAATTGTTGGGGTTTGATCATCTTGTTAATCTTTTTAGTTCCCTCCCAACCTGGACCATCTCATAGATATGCCCCTGTACATAGAGACTACAGCTCAACATTTAAATTACAGTGATTACCTTTGATTATGTTTAACCCTACTCATGTGAATTTTCTGCTATATAATTTTTTATGCCATGTCTGTCAGGGCTGTTATAACTAATAAATATTAGTGTTATAAATTACTCCCTAGCTCAGCCTAGACTAATATCAGTTATTATTATCTTAGTGGTTATCTTGGGCATGCAGTTTTTGAATATAGCCTGGATCGGAGCCAGGAGCTCCTCCTGGAGTACAGCAATTGCATGGGATAGACCTCTTGCCTTTAAAAGCCCAAAGGGACTGATTAGGTGAGAAGGTGGACTGCAACTTACTGTAATTACAGTCAAATGCACCCTCTGTGAGCAGCTCAGGAGAGACTGCATGCCTGACTGATACAACTAACCTCTGCTTCAAGTCGAAGTCTTGCATGCAGCCAGTATGAAAAATGTTACAATTAGTGAGAGGAAATATAATTTAATGTTAACAATGTGTGGTATAGAGCCACCATTTTAAAACAAAGGCTCGACAGTATGATACAGACGGCCTACAACTTTGGAACAATGAAGACATAAAATAAAATGTCACTGATAAAATATGATCGGTCTATTTTAAAAATAGACTGATATTAATCTGATCATACACACAGCCATAACATGGGTCTGGCACCATCTTGTGGTTAAATATTTGATTTAGGTTAAACCAAGTTATTCTGCAGACTATAACATTGAATAGAATAAAACCCACTTGCTGTTTGATCTGTTAGTTCTGTCTGTAAATGCTTTCACTAAAACGTCTTCAAACCCATTTCACTAATTTCCATCTCCGGCAAAGTGGCTTCAATTAGTTCCTTTTACATCCTTCATATACAGGCCTGTGCTGTTTATTCACAGTGTCTGAATTTGGTGCAGCGCCTCATGAATTTTGCTGCAAATTGTCCGCTGTACGATGCTTTATACATCTTCCATCTGTTTTCTTTTCCTTAAATTTTAACGTTTCCTTTTATAAATAAATGTTTAGGCTTATTTATTACAGTCTGTCTCCTTCGGTTTGAGGGCTCTGGATCATGGTGGTTCAATGAAATAATATTTTACTGATACAGATCCACTATCTAGTGTAATAAGAATAAGGGAGAACGTAATAAAGAACATTTTTTTAGCGATAGTTTGTATTCCTTTAAAGCGTGTCCATGTAGCGCAGAGCGGTGCAAGAGCAAAGTAGTAACATTGGGACAGTAGATGGCGCTGCTGCCGCGTTGGAAGCGTCATTGACAAGCTGACGTGTGCCACATTTAAAGACGTCCAATCATTTCGGCATTGATGTCAAGACAAATTTCTCAGAGATCGGACAGTATTTTTTGGCAGATTTCATAAACGATTCACTCTTTAAACCGTAATATGAATCTACATGTATTTATGAAATGATTTTTTAAATATGCAATCCTAAAGTCTTACATTTTTAATGTGCGTGATATTGCTCTCAATGAAAAATCTGTGTGTCTGGTCGGGAACCTGAACGCAACAGAGCCAGACCGTTGTCAACAGAGGGGAAGCGCCGCTAACCTAACTACACGACTGCTAGCTCGCAAGTGAGGATAAGTTTGGGATTGTCTCTGTCTGGCTAAGCTATCCTCGCTACAAGAAGGTAAGATGAAGCTTTAGGTTCTTATCCATCGTAATCTTGTCAAGCGCACCAAAATTTGCTACGCATCCCAGTTGAGTTAACATACGAGAGCTAACTTAGCTAATACTTCGGTGAACACAGTGACAACCTGTTGTCTGAACCGGTTAACTGTCATTTGCAGTTGCTAAAGGTTTGCTAACATTAACGTGCAGTGATCAGGTTGTTTGTTCAAGGGCCACTGAAGCCGCAAAATTGTTGTGGTGTCACATAAAGTGAGTGATTACATTTGCCTAAAATTAGCATTAGCGTTGGAGCTTCCAACAACAGTGCTATTGTTTTGGCTGTTGGACAGGTTGCTAGCCTTCCCCTGTCTGCTGCCCTTAACGTTACTATATTAACATGATCTTTTCTAATTTACGTTTGTAACTCGTTTTGTTACCGGTTAGAGTTGGTTCCGCCTATCTTCCCATTCATTGAAGAGTGATTTACTCTGGTTTTGAACGCAAATTGTTATCTCAACCGCACCGTCCAGTGGACATGGTCCTGATGACAAAGCCAGACTAATGTTAATTTTTGACTTCTGCAGCAGTTGATGTCTTTTTCTGCCTATGTTCAGGAAAATGCTGGGATTTATCTGGAATTATGTCTATACATCCTTCCTGAGATACTGGATGAAATGGCTCATCAGACAGGTAACAGGGAAATGTGAGCTGCAGAGAATATGCTCCGGATGCAAGCCCGGGGCCACAAGGACAATAAAAGCAGGTAACTTAAATCATCCCAACTTTGATCTAATATTTATGCTTAGTAATATTAAATTTCAGAACTTTAATACCGTTATTCTTGTGTCCTGTCTATTGTAGAATATTCTCTCCGGTCATCTAAAAGCGAGGTAAGAAAATGTTAGTACTGTTAATGGTCAGTTTTTTAGTAGCATTTAGGGTGTGTTTTGGGTTATAAGGGCAGTTGTGTTAAGTGTTATAGGGATAATTTTTTTTCTGATATCCAAAACTACTTGAAAATTGCAAGAGCCTGCTTCAGTATTAGCTTTCAAATTGAACATTTCTATTATTTTATGTTCAAGCTCAAGTCTATTTATGAATGTCATTTTGAAAGTCAAAAACGTTTTCTCTTTAATGCAAACTTGCTAAAAACAGCAAAGTGATCTGTCACCATTATGAAAATCAAACGATGATATGGTCATGTCATATCATGTGTAATTAGGAATGGGGGGTGAAAATGAAGGATTTGCTTATTTGAAATTATTTTAATGAGAGTGCATATTAAATACCTATTTTAATGTGTTAACCCTTACAACAAAAAGTTAATTCATAACCGAAATAATTATTTGTTGCACATGTACAAAAATGTTTAGCTTTAGTAAAAAAAACACATGCGGTTCAGACGCACAGTCAAACAATGATAAAACCAAAAAATTCACAACACAAGCGTATGTATTGCATATGCAGTTTGAATATTAAAGTATAGAATGGGTCTTGAATGACGTTAAATCACTTTTTTTCTGATTTCACTGAAACTATTTCACTCTAAGAATGCTAACATCGTCAGAATTTCAGAAATAGGACATGATCAACAATTTGGCATTTTGAAGACAAACAGAATGTGAAGTGAGCCAGTGTCAAGATGCAGGAATCATTTTAATGTGATTCCTTTTTCTAGATCTTAATTTTCACTGCAGCATATTTTAAATAGAGGCCTAATGAACTGGTGGTGATGTTTAAACCAAATAAGAACACAGACGAGTTTAAAGGAAACTCATGTGTCCTATAAAGACCACAAAAGATTACAATAGAGACATATCCTGTGAGCTTTATCAGTCCTTATCTTTCAGTACACTGGCCAAGCATGGGTGAATTGACCTAACTTGTTATTGTGATTGTGTATAGTTAAGCATTCTTCCATCAGCAGTGTGCCTGACTGCATTGATTATATAGGAACAGCTGTGCCATTTTTCTGTGAGATAAATCACCAATCATTAATTTTTATGTGACCAACCCTCCCTCTTCTTTGTTTCCTTCTGTGCAGGTTTTAAGAGAAGCTTTGGAAACCAACAAGGAGAAGTTGGAGCAATGTGTGGATCAAATCATGAAAGTAAAGAATGTCAAACCCCAGAAAGATCCACAGTAAGAGTCACTTCTTATCTGGTACTCTGAGTGCGCTTGTCAGCAGCAATCCTTCATTTCCAAATCACATTTATTAAGTGCAGTCGATTTATTAATAACTTGTTTTATCTTCTCTCTAGGTTCAAGGAACGTCTACACATCTGTTTGTTACAGATAACAGGCCACAGCAGCTTGTATGAAACTGTTGAAGACTTGAGAAAGGAAGTCTTTAACTCTGAGAACCAGGAGCACGAGACCTTGTTGTTGAAGGTGTTTGTTCTTGCTTCTGGATCCATACATCAGCAAAACAGATGCTATAAATTTTTAAACTGCATCGTGACTGTAATGTAACACTTGTTGATGTAACATGAAACAAAGTAACAGCTGATTTGACAACAAATAAATAGTGTTTTATTGACTTAATACAATCAAAAACACATTTAAAAAAGGTTGATGCTCAGGAGGGAAAAAGTAGGGTTTTTTTTGTCTGTGTGAAATTTTAGAAATATATTTAATGAAAAAGCATTATTTCTATTGCAATATTAAAAGCACTAATGGTGTCTCTAATATATGTAAAATTTAATTTGGCATCATTGTATCTTTATCTCGGCACTCAGGTAGTAAGTGCGTAATCACAAAATTTTTTGCACTTGCAGTTGTGGGACCTGTTGATGCCGGCAGTCAAACTGGAGTCCAGGATAACCAAACAGTGGGGAGACATTGGATTCCAAGGAGATGACCCCAAGACTGACTTTAGAGGAATGGGCATGCTTGGCCTAGTCAACCTTGTGTGAGTCTTCAAATAATAACAGTTAAATATTTATTATCTGAGTTATAAAGTGCTACAGATAATATCAGTTTATTTTTGCTACTGTGCCAAAACTTATCGGTGATGGAAACACCTTTCGTCACAGTTTCATTCATATCTTTACTGTAACATTAAGAGGTATGATTGTTTATATAAGTCTCACAAGTCTCACAATCAGTCATTTTTTAAAATGACTGATAAAACATTCCCTGTAGCAGTTGCATTTTGAATTGCAATTAAGCTATTTAATAGTTTAGCATTGCAGTCCTATGACTCTATAATAGAAACACTTACAATTTAGAATTTAAACAAATGCAAATATTTGGCACAAACATTACCCATGATGCAAATTTACTGTTGACGGTAGTGTTGGGTATCTTGTGTGAGGAAAGTCTAAAGGCCTGAATGGGAGATTAGGCATGGGCCACAGAGGGCTTCACATGTTTTTCTTTTTTTTTCCACACTTGTTTTTTACCCACACTGAGGCTGACTCAAGTGACATCACTTAGGGCATCAATTTTTACATTTTTTAAAATTACAGTAATTTTAATTAATCTGTAACGTTTTTGCAGTTTTTTTAGTGAAAACTACACTGATGAAGCTCGACAGGTGTTGTCTCATGCGAACCATCCTAAACTTGGGTAAGAGACATGTATACACGCATTATAATGTGTCAGATGTTTGATCTTTCTAAAATTGTTATATTGTTGCATACAACCAAACCTGACTGTTGGCAGTTTGAAGGGATCAGTGTCATCTTCGTGTGCATTCTAGGTATTCATATGCCATAGTTGGGATTAACTTGACAGAGATGGCCTATAGCCTCCTGAAGAACGGTGCTTTGAAACCCCACTTCTACAATACAGTACAGGGCACTCCTGAGCTCCGCCACTTTCATCAGCTATACTGTGAGTCAAAGAATTTGAAAATCATTGACTAGAACATTACAGACATTTCTAATAGAAAGTGACATGCTTTTGGCTTTTTTAAATAAATAATTTCCTAAAAGATGTTTTTCTTCTCTTCCAGGTTATCTGGCATATGAGTTTGATAAATTCTGGGTGGCTGAAGAACCAGAGAGCATCATGCAGTTCAATCAGTACAGAGAAAAATTCCACAACATAGTCAAGGCTCATCTACAGGACCCTGAAGTATCACTCACATTGACTGTCAGCTCTGAGAAAAACTAACATTCAGAAATATTCTCTGACCTTTCCATGGCCTCTGATGTTGTTTTAACAGGCAGTAGAAACCAAAAAGCATTAAAGCAGACTAAAGCTGGTAGGTCGCTTATATTTTATAAAATTTAAGCAAACTAAATTCTCTTATATTTGGTGTCGTGATTCATTGGTCATTGCTCTTTTCATCTTGTCAAAGTGTTGAGGTTTTGAAATAGAGCACAAGTGAAACACCCTGTACCTCAATAATGACCATTCCAGTGTTTAATCAAGCTTTGTAAAGGGGAAATAAGAGCTGCTGCAGGGGACTACAGTGAAAAAAGGTCTGTCTTATCTAAGGGTTAATGCACTTTCAGTAAAGCAAGCAGACTAATTGTTGAAGTTTAAAGACAGATGTTAAAAATGGTAATTGACTACCATATTTTGTAGCCTTTCTGGTTGTATTTATGTAAAAAAAAATTAAGAGCATCTCACAGTTGTCCTGCTCAGGAATTTGTTTTTTTGTTTTTTTTTTGTCCAGAAATAATGGCTGAAACTTGATGTATGGACAGATGTTTGCATGTTTAAAAGTGTCCCCAAGATGTCCTCTGTATTTTGTAATCTAAGTGATGTGGAACTCAAATGGTTGTTTCCTTCCATTTTCACTAATCTGTTTGTTTGAAGACTGATTCTACTTTTTTTTAAATAACATTGTTATTTTTATGCTGTGATTTGCTTTTGGATAAGGTAGGTTGTAATTAATACATCCTACTCAAAGTTAATAAAAAACACATTTTGATGTTTTGGAATATGTTTTGTATTGTAGAAATTAATAGCACAAGTCAATGAGCAAGTAGAGGCTCTGCAAAAAGTTTTATATTTAGGGTTTACTTAAACCTGTTGTACATGTTATTAAGAGCACCTTTTTCCATTCTTATAAGAAGTTGCACTGGTTTAAGCTGCCAAAAAAGTATAATTAGCAATTGAGAGTTTAAGTTCATTTAAGTCCAAAATGCACTACAGGAAGTTATCACCCCTTAGTGTTGGTACCTTTCACTTTCATTAAAACTGGGTTCATTCTGAAAAATT
This sequence comes from Acanthurus tractus, assembly GCA_029783725.1. Taxonomy (NCBI): domain Eukaryota; kingdom Metazoa; phylum Chordata; class Actinopteri; order Acanthuriformes; family Acanthuridae; genus Acanthurus; species Acanthurus tractus. The sequence goes on from JAQNCA010000024.1 coordinate 2,677,827, forward strand.
ACAAAGATACAACTGCATTTCTTCTATACATGTGTAAAGTTTAAATACAAAGTAGATTGTCCACTTTCCCTTTTTTTAAAAAAGGATTTCTTCTTTGTGAGCAAAAAGCAGAAATAATATTCATTATGTTTCCCCAGCGATGCTCTAACCAAATATTGGTTTAAGTTTTTCAGTCAAATTCTCGACTGAAATCTCAGTTTGTGGCATCGATCTTCTTCTTTGTCATCATCATGGCTCTCTTGATTTGTTCGAATGAGACAAACATCACAACATTCCATGATCCCAACCTCAGAAATGAGGGCACAAATCTACAAGAAAAAAAGAAGTTTAAAGTAAACAGTGGCTGCTAAAATTAGCCCATAATGATGAAACATTTTCAGAAATTGCATAATATCAGACAGGCAGCCAGGTAACCGGTTCAGAGAATTCCCAAGCAAATATGTGTTGCCTGGGTCAAAGAGGAAGAGCTCACCCTTTGTAAAAAGCCGTTGGTCCTTCTTTGGTCAACATGGTCCAGGCACAGTTGATAGCACTCTTGTACTGGCCTGGTGGTGAGTTCATGTATCTAGTTTTTACAACATCTACTGGGGAAGCAATCACTGTGGTAACAAAGCCGGCGCCAAATGCAGATACAAAGTGGCAGGGCAGATTGTCTGTGGAAGCGTTGGAAACAGAACGGAAGAGCGTGAATGATAGTAACCAGAGTAACCCTTTGTTCTGAGCTTAGCAGTATAGAAATGCATGTCAGCAGGTTATATAAGCCTGTGAATGGAGCAATATATATGATTGAGATAAATCATATTAACTACTGTATTTACAGCACTGTGAAAGAAAAATGCACTATGATCTGTACCAGCATGTGTGCTGTTATCAGCTGTGGTGGGGTTAAAAGGGTGAGTGGGTGTGTGGATATCTGCCCAATCAGCTGTCTCTGTGGGATGGCATTATGTGTGTGTGTGTGTGTGTCTATAGCTCAGGCACACATGCATGAGCACAACCACTTACCTGACATCAGATTGTGTCTAAGGATGGCCTCCTTGATCAGGTCGTATGTAACCAGCTCTGTGCAGTTTACTAATGCGTTTCTTGTGATGTTGGGTAATGTGCCTAAAGAAAACAACAACGAACAATAACTTTTATGTTTGATTACTCATTACATTATCAGCAATCAATCATTTCTTGGGCTTCCTAGAAAGTACCTTTCCAGAGTCCACGAATGCCCTCATTCTGGAAGATGTGTTTATAGGCCTGCATGGTGCCATTGTAGCGACGAGCCACACCGTCCAGGTTCATCTGGGCCTGAAATCGAACCTTGACCACATCTGTGGGTTGTGCAAAAGACACTGCCATTGCGCCAGTAGTGCAGCCAGCCAGGATACGTATCAGGACACTAGGGTCTGGAGAGCGACAAAGATAAACAACCAACAGTGAAATATAACTTGATACATTTACTCAATTAATCTAATTAAGTACAGATTGGACATACTTGTGCTTTACTTATTGTGTGTGTGGTTGTCCCTGTGTGAAAGACAGAATGAGTGTGAACATCTGTTTTCCCAAAAGGTTTAAGGGTTTATTCCCCTTTTTCCCATTTTGAAATTGGAGCCTAAGCATAGAGGATGTGAAACAATACAAAATGTGATTTTTGGCTTTACAAATTAAACTGACTGGAGTTGAGTTTCATCTTTCAAATAAAGATCATGTAATAATTGGATGTTGTCATCTGTCTATAATGATTGTGCAAGCTTCATTTGTTAAAAGTATGTTATCAAAGAACCTCCATGTGCTTTATGTATTACCACTTACTGTCTTTTCCACCAGTGTAGAAATTTTTGACATTGTCGTAGAGGCCAATTCTGATGGAGGCGAAGCACAATTGTCTCTGCAGTCCTGCCACCAGCCCGTTGTACAGAGACCTGGGTCCCTCTGTTCGGATCATGGTGCTGATTGTCCCAAACACCCCTCTGTAGCGGATGCCTCCCACTGCCGTTTTCTCTCCCTGAATCTGGGGTCACAGATTGTACTCAAGGCTAAAACCAGCTTTATTGAACAAAAGTAGAAAATCTTTTACTTAAAGATGCAGCATTTAGCAACAGAGGTGTGAATGAGTGCAATGGATTTGTGGGTAATGAGGTGGACAGAGTTGAAAGACGAGATGCTCGGTCAATAGTTTCAAACATCACACCACACTGTGTTCCAAAGTGTCCAGGATTACAGCAGGTGAAGATCATTATCACAACATAATATCAGATGAATTGTAAATAAGGAGATGAATAAAGGTCTGCCTCCCAGTTTTACTGCACAGATACCTGTAGTCTGACTTTGGCTGTATCCAAAGGAAATGTGACAATGTCAGCTATACACGCTGCAGCCCCAGCACTAGCCATCTTCACCCCCAGTGGAGGGGGAACATCTGAGGGTTTAAGTCCCACCATGTTTCCTATTACTGGTGTTAAAGGTACATAAAAAATACAAACACACAATTAGATTAAATCATCACAATATAAAAACTAAAGTCAGATATATTATTTATGTCTTAAACTGACAGTTTAGCGAATGACGAGCCACCAATAAGAGTGAAACATACTTACATTATTTGTCTAAAATGTAAAGGTTCCTTTTAATCTTCAATTGTCTGGTGTCGGGTAGGATTTGATTGGCCAGATTATAATCCATTAAGGGCCCCACTCCACAGAAAGTAAAAATGCATCTTTGGCTCTGTATTTATATATCATCTGGCTGGCTTTTTTATGACATCCACAGAGAGAGGCGTTACTGTGTACTCCTGTATGCATGAGTCTAATCAAAGTCCACTGACTGTCAGAAAGTCAATGTTCAATTTGCCCCACAGTGCAGAGACATGTCAGAAAAACAACTGTTTAACTTGACAGTTCTCTGACTGTACCATCAATATGTTTGCTTCCAAATCCAATAAACCATTATTAGTATGTCTCAGTTGTTTTTTTTGCCTTTACATATAGTCCTTTATTAGACTAAGCACCTGAACTTAACAACAGTCATAATAAAATAAAATAAAAAGCCAATGAGCAAAACTGGTGAGTGAATCACATAGACAGTGTAAAGCCAAAACAGCATACTTATCTTTACTGTGCATTAACAACACAAATAAACGCTGTTTAATTGCTCCTGGTCAAGAGTGCTTTGATTTCTATTTTGTTTTGTTTTTTTCTCTTATAAATTCATCACCCATGCACCAAAGAGCACTCTGTGCAGTTTTTGCACACATACTTCCAAAAGATGTGCTCCTTTACTGCCTTTAACAGAAACAATGTTTTGGAGCTGACAAGCAGGAGCAAAACTTAACACTGGATTACCCTTTTTATTTTTGCTGTGGCATTTTTGTATCATACAGTAATTGCTTATTATTTTTTTTAAATTAAATTAATTTTTACTATACTGTATTCTTTACTAACAGAAAGTATCCTAAAAAGAGCATCAGGAGAGAGTAGTGACGTGAACTCACGACTGAAGTTCACAACCAAGCAGATAAGAGCTTTGCATCACACCATGTTTGGTCTCTCAGCAGTTTGGCAGCAGTGGTGGTGCCTGTTTCATAACACTCGGCTCTGAATCCAACCTATGCAGCAGGGGATTTATGGGAAAATCTAAATTGGGGAAAAAGACAAAGAAGAATGTGTGACTTTATTTCCTCAACACTCTATTGCCAGTTGATTAGGTAGTTGATTATCCTACCTTAAGTTGTTGTTTTTTTCTAAGACTAATTGAAGGTATATTTGATTTTTTTTATCTTGGATATTGGATATTGGATATTTCTCCTGTTGAGTTACATTGTGTTATATTGAAAGGTTTTAAATGATAGTTAGGATAAGGGATAAACTGAATATCAGAGACACCTTTAAGTATAAAGCAACTCGGTTCAAGAGCTCAAGAGATAGATCCTGCAGGCCCAACTTGGTATATTGCATTAGTTTCCATAAAGTTGGGGAAAAATAACTGTTACTGAAGCAGCTGAAAATGACAATGTAGCCTTTTCATTATTTCCTGTTAATACTGTTTTAATAGATGCGATAAAATCTTACAAATGACTTGGCATTAGAACCCTAAAATGTGATTTTTTAAATTTCAAAAAGCAAAGACTGAGAT
>JAQNCA010000024.1:2684736-2708709 GCA_029783725.1 Acanthurus tractus
TGTGTGTGTGTGTGTGTGTGTGTGTGATGTTTGGGAATTTTAATGTTAAAAAGAAACCAAACATATTTATGTGTTTGTTGTATGTTTTGTGTGTAAAATCTTGCAAAACAACTCTAACTGCCAACTAAATCCGTGAAAAAAGCGACTTGTAGCTCAGAAATCTTCCACTAGGTGTCTGTAACACTCCTTTGTTGTATAGTAAATCCATGAAAAAGGTCTGAGGCATTAACAGTGCAGCATCAATCATCTGACTGTAATTTTAATTAGATGGAGTGATGGACAATGCATCAAATCCAGAGTGATAACACCTGGGCATTTAAAATAAAAAAAAAATATTCACATGAAAACAAGTTGAAAACAGCCAAGTAAAAAAATGTACAGGGCAAAAGGCTTAAAATATGTATAAAAAAAGGCAAACATTTTAGTTTGGATTGCAAACAACAGTAGTTAGGCAAATGGTAAGCAAACATATATTAGTGGATCACATTATGTTGTAAACATAAATTGCAGGCTCTTCATTCAACAGCATATTTAGTGTAATCATCACTTTGTTGTCGTCATACCTCAATTTGTATTCCTTAACCATCATGTGTGAGGACTTTTTTTTAGTTAACAAAAATGTGATTCTTTCTTTTTTCCTATTTCCATCATTATTTTGTTTTTTTCTGACTAAAAAAAACGGGAGAAAACACACTGGAGTAATCATTGGAGACAATGTTTGGGGTACTGAACGTCCAGGAAGTTGTAGATGTGTGTGTGAAAAAGACAGTAGTTTCTGCCAAAGTGACATGTTGCTCTGGCTGAAGCATAATTTACACAATAACACATGAAAATTCACCATATTATACAATTTTCGCTGCTTTGTATTTTTCTGAACTGTCATACGATGACAAACTTAAAAGATTGCGTGATTAACAGCAAATGGAATTGTGACGTGAGGAAGCTATAGTTTCAGCAGATATAATGTTCAGTGATCATATGTAGACTATCAATATTCCAGTTTAGAACTGTACTGTATCTGTGGACATTTACATCTACATAGCCTAAGAAGTGCTAGAGATTACATTATTAACACCGATGCATAATGTCTTATAAAGTACAGCTACTACATGTTCACACTGATTTCATCTGAGCAACCTTTACTAGCTCTAGTGATTGTTATAATAAAAGTCTTTCACATCTGGTAAAATACATCGCTAAGAGCAGTTTTTGGTCACATTCATTCAACTATCATACACAGATTTACTTTTACCTTCATTGTCCTCTAAAACTCACTGAGACATTTATTGACCAATAACTGATAATCATGTTTCCCTTTTAAAACAGCAAAAGTCCTTGTAGAAAATCTCCCTCACAGGTCTTACCCAGATAGAGAGATCTCATAGTCACTTGTTGACAGTCGGGGGCGCCCGACCTTACGCACATTTTTGGCATTAGTTATACGTGCTGCCACCTCCACAGGCTTCTCAAAATAGTGCACCAGGGCCTGCTCGGTGAGCACAGAGGCCAGGAACTGCTCAAACGTGATGGCCCAGTCTTTATCAATGCTGGTGCTGTGAGGCAGCCCCCTGCTGTGAGGTACGCTGTTTTGGGGCCTTTTACTTCTCTCCTCGTTGGAGCCGCTGTCACTGCGCACCAGCACTGTGTCGTCTGCAATGTCCTCACACTGCAGCTTTTCATCCAGCTCATGGGAACCTGCGCTGAGCACCGAGTAAGATGACATTGAGGTGTCATCTTTGGTTTCATCATCGGAGATAAGCATGGCGGACGATGTGCCTGTGTCTTTGGGAGACGAGTCCTCCAGCTTGATGTCTTGCATAGGTGGCAGCTGCTCGACCCCTTCGTCCCCTTTCCTCTCCTCACAAGAGCTTGGCTTGTTCTCCACGCCAGCAGGGATAAAGGCATCGCTCTGGTCCTGTTGCTGGAACACATCATCAGAGACGGCCTCCTGGGTGTTTTTCAGATCCATGGCATCTCTTCTCCACGTGCTTGGTTCTGGTTTACCCTCTGTGTTGCAGTCCTTTTTGCTAGAGGAGGAGAAGAGCTTTCCAACCTCTCCCATTTCCAGCAGCAGACTGGTGACTGTTGCTGTGGCATGATAGAGCTCCTGTTCTGCAACATCTTCATTGAACATGCTGTACAGGGTCTTGCAAAGCTCAATAAACTGGCTCTGGGGAGAAAAATTCAAACAGTCAGTTATACCCTACTATGACTTTTTTTTAGACATATACTGAACAAAAAAAGTGATACAGTCAGTAAAATCTTACCTGATTCAGCTTGGGGAGGTCTTTTGTGTTTTCTTGCTTAGGTTTTGTCTCCTGGTTCCACAGTTTTAGGTAATGACGATATTCAGGAGTGTTCAGTTTCTTCACTGGAGGATTTAAAAAGAGAGCGTCGTTAACATTCTAGTAGTTAACTATTTAGTTACTAGCTAATGTTTTGGTTTTAGATCCACTCAGTGTCTGCTTCTTTCTGTACAGCTAATAAAATGTTAAAACATAAGCATTGAATTGAACATATTTCTTTACCTCTTTTCTATGGTGAAAAACAAATAATGGAAAGGAATCAGTGTTTAAATAAGTATTGGTTACAGCTCAATCAATTATGTCCAGTCCATAAAAATCACACACATATTTTGTCCAAATAAAATCCCTGTAAAATGTCACTTTTATCACTTTTGATGCAAGCTGTCATTTTTTGAGATGTCTTACAACTTGACGTGATAACCTGTCATACACATGCCACAATTACTTGTCATATACATGCCCTAGTCTGCCTAAATAACAAACTTAAGCCATTAAGATCTATTAAGCTACTGGCAATTATATATTAAACAATTATATGGAGTAAGTTTTGCCATTAACTTTTATTAGACCATATAAGTGTCTCATGAATATTTTTATTGACCTAACTACAAAGGAGTAATATGAACTTGCCATTAAAATGTCATTGAGTGTTTTTACACCGTCAATGCCAACAGGGTCCTGACCATTTTTATTAACCTAAACTTAAACAGTTCAATTTGTGTTTGTCATCAAGAAGTCATTGAATGTAATGAGGCCAATCTGATGACCAGAAAGTACAGACGTGGTAAGGGGAGGTTTACTTTTTTTGCTAAAATAAGCTAAAAGCTAACTTCTGACAACTATAGCTACCTGCTGTTAGCTAGGTATTTGGATTTGGAGCAAGTGCTTCAGCTAGCCAGGAGCCAAACCCAACAAGGACACTCTATTGATATTTTTATTGTCTTTAGTCTAACTGGAATGAGTTGTTGCATGGAGACAAGAAGAATCTGCATGTTTATCAAAACTGAAACGTGATCTTACACTTGAACAGTTTGCTGTTTAAATGAAATTACACACCCTTTAGACAGATGCCACAAAAAAGTGGACCATATTTAATATTTATACATTTAGGTTTTTATTTTCCTATTGCAAAAAGCTATTAGGCAATGCCTCTCACCTTTTTCCGTCTTAAATGTAACTCTGACAAAGCCATCGTCCCTCTCACTTCTGCACTTGGAGTCATGGCCTGACGAGAGAGGAGGGCAATCACAATCAAACATCAACATTTAAAATAGTAAAATGATGATATTAAAATTATCAGTGTGCATCTTATAGCAGCATCCTTTTTTAAGTGGCAGACGAGCACATAATATGAAGTATATTGCGTCTAAATTACGTACAGCAGGTTCATGATCACTCTGTGTCCTGGTTTAATTCTTTACAAAACCACCATTGTGCAACTTATGTCACACTGAAGATGACACTAGTTTACAAGTTTAACTGTGAACCAAAAACACAGCTTTCAGATCAGTAAAGGTGTTTGAAGTAGTGTCTCTCTCTTTCTGCACATTCAGCACAGTATTTTCCTGCAGGCTTGTGCTTTACACGCATCATTTAACTTGAATAGACATTTAATTTGTCCTAATCATTGTCAGTGTGCATAATGCAGGCTGCACGTGATGTCTGCAGTTTCAAGGTTATTACAACCACCTTCCCCAGTCATGACACACCCTCACCACAAAAAAGGATATCGCTCTTGCAAATGGCAGTCTCAATCTCAATAAAAAGATGAAAGGAGGCTTGACACTATACGTGGTGAGAAAATGAAACAACTATTCCCTCAAACACATTTTATAGCAGTGCAGTGTGAGAGCTAATTAGCAGAGAGAAAAATACAAGGTTTTTACTCCTGTTTACAGAAACAGAAGTCGATCACAAAAACATTATACTAAATATGGTGAATTACCTTGATAATAAGTAATTCAAGTAAGAATTTATACACTATCTAAAAAAACAGATAACCTGTAAAATGTGGCAACGTACAAGTTAATGTGGATACATGGTTGTACTGTATCATTTTGCTGCAGTGTAAAGACGGAGTGGATAAAGAGTCAGGTCCTTACCGATGGACGTTTCAGGAGTGATGTCTTCAAAGAAGTACTGAGTGGCTTCAAAGGCAGAGTCTGGCTCTTCCTGTTCATGGGTGATTTCTGAAAAAAAAGTAAGAATCTGTCTACATTAATCTGACTTTTAAAAACATTTTATGAACATTTTCATTTAATATTTTGTGCTATCAAATTTATAACCATAAAGTTACCTCCTGTAGCTTTTTTTTACTATGAGCATATTAAAAAAAGGGGTTAAACTAACTGGTTATGTTAGATTAGGCCTTTAAAATGTTAAATCTAAAATACGACTAGTAGTTTATTTTTATTTTCTGTCAGTTATCATGACATATATAATCCAGAAAGTGATTTTTCAAGTGAATTGAGAAAAGAACTGCAAGTATTTTTACTACTGAGCCACTCCTCTTCATTATTACCAGTAATTACTTTAGGTAAGTGAATAAGCCCTGTAGTTTCATAAAGATGATTAAACTGCATCGCTGCGCTCTCACCAGGTAAAACGTGCATCTTGTAGAGGAGTTTCAGCTTCTCAGTGAGGTCCCCGTGATACAGAACACCTAAAACACACCAACAAGCTTTAGAGATCAGACACATGCGAGCTACTTTCAAATGTATTACATCACCTTGGATACAATACTAAAATCAGAAACTTCAGAGCATTAGACATAATTTTTTCGACTGAGCAGCTAATCTCTTCTCACCCAGGCCATTGATAAACTCCCGAAAATTGATGAGGGTGTCTCCGTTTTGGTCAAGTAGTCGGAAGAAGTGCACAGCCAGAGGGTCTGAGTGAGCTCCATTGGCCCAGGGGAACAGCAGGTTGAACAGGCCTTTGAACTGCTCCACGTCGATGCGGTACTGCTCTAGGTAGGGCAGGCTGGGGTCGTGACGCTCTGTGGGGTTGCTGCTGCCACCCCAGTAACAGCTGGTCAGGTGCTCGGCCTGAAGAAGTGAAAAGAGGGGGGAAAAGTGTAAAATATCGCATGACAACAAATTTCATATTAAGTAGAAAAAATGAGGACAGTTCCTTTTACTGAGTTGGAGGGGCTGAAGTCTTTTATTTAAAATAAGAAAAAGACACAATTGGCAAAGTTTTGATGACATTTTAATGAGAAAATAATGCATTTTTAAATATGGATGTTGTTTCAATAATAAACTCAAACCTTTAGCATTGTTCCAATCTTCCCTGTAAAGACTAATAGCCTATTTATTTCATGTCTATGCTTCAGTCGAATGGCAGCAGAACAGTAAGTGGGAACAGAAGATCCACAAACAAGGTCCTTTTCAAGGTCCAACAGCATGAATGTGTAAGCTGTAACTCACCTTGAAGAGCACATAGAGCTCCTCTAACTCGTCGATACTGAAGGCAGTCTCTGTGACAATTGTTCTGACCTGAGGCATAAATATAAAACATTGAAAGGTGAAACAGTAATTATGAGATTTTGAACATTAATGTAGTGGCATACAATTATCTGACGTATACAGATATGGTAGGAACCATGCTACACTTTTTCTGTGTCTTATAATTTGAGCCTCTCTGTTCTTTGCATGCATTTTAGTGCATGCGTGTATGTGTATGTGTGTGTGTGTATGTGTGTGTGTGTGTGTTAATGTGTCTTAGCTCATATGACCCCTTCCCTGTCCTTATCTGTTTCAACATGATATCCCTGTCACACTCTCTCTCATTTTACAGCCACACTATAATGAAATATGTCTCTGAAACCATCTGAGGCGAGATACAAACAATGCAGTCACAGAATCTGGATTCATATTTGATCAGCACTTTCTACTTTCATAGTCTAGTATGAGTTTTGTGAGCAGTGTGTGCTCAGATGTTCCTTTTTTTGTTCCATCTTTACTGGAGAAACAAAGCATGCATTTGTTCTGACTTGAAATGCAGATGCTTGCAGCAGTCTTTAAGTAAGAACAGAGGATTGACAAATATGTTAACTTGAAAAGAGTAGAGTATCTAATTATAATCAGGATGTCGTTGAGCTTCAAAGCTCATTTCTAATGTGACTGGCAGAACTTCAAGACTTTTGTTGGCGTGTTGTCTGCTCATTGTTTCTGCTATCTGCAGGACAGGGTCAAGCAAGAAAGTCGTAGTAAATACAGCTGATACTAAACTGCATTTCTACATTTGCACAGATATTCGCCTAATTCCAGCATCTACAAGAGTAAATCAGTGGATCCTTACCACATTGCGTTTAGTTGTATCTTCAATGGTTTGGATGACCCTCAGTCTCTGTTTGAAGCGCATCTGTTCAATCACATCTGCACGGATTGAACCAAATTTCTGACACAAAGCAGAGAGAAACACAGATCAGCTGGGCTGTGGTTTTATTGCTACTGCAGTGGACAGCTTGAGACAACAGTGTGATTGTGAGGAGACACTGGATTTCTCAAGTAAATTTAGGTTCAAATCTGATTAACTTAAAACAGATTATATTTCATTGAAGCTTTAAAACTACGGCTGAGGGTAAAAATAGATTATATATTATTATGGACTGTCAGAATAAATACAAAATTCATTTAAATAGTGCTTAATAAATGTCAGATTTGTCCTTTTATTTCAATTTATCAAGGAAGCAGAATAGGATTAAAAACAAAGAGGACAAACCCTGCTTACGAACAAACATCATCATCATTTACAGTTGTTTACCTCATAGGAGCTGCGGACCAGTTTGAAGATGTCGACCTCTGGATGTGGTTCTCCATTGTCTGTCAGTAGTGAGTGCAGGTGGGGGATGGGAGGGAGGGTGCTGTCCTTATTGGTCACACTGTCCAAGTATCTACAGTTTGCAAATGTCAGAAATACAAAAAATAACAGATAAAATGGGAAAATAGGTTTTAGGTATTAATATTATTTGTGGTCTGACAGTGATAACTGAGTCCAATTGATAACGAGAGAATGTGATTACAGAAAATACATCTTAAATATCCAGATCGCCTCTCCTCACCTTCCTAGTACAGTCATGGCCTCTCCGTCATCCTTGCAGCCAAGCAGCTGGTGGATGTTAGCATGGAGCACAGAGAGCGCCAGCTGAAAGATGACCTTTATGCCGTCGTAGAAGAAGCAGTCCACCACCACCACTGCACTCTCAAACGGCATGACTGACAAGAAGAGGGTTAGGAACCAGGAGAGGGAAATGGTGGAGATAACCCCAAGGTCCTGCATGCAGTCGTACAGCTGTGGAACGTACTCGCGGGCGAGCTCTTCGAACACCCCCTGATCGACTAGAGCTCCTGGAAAAAAATAGAAAAAAAAGATTGTTTTAAACACAGAGAAAATTGTCAATCAAACATGTTAAAACACAAGACCACATGCACATACGGACCTACAACCCTTGTGTTGTAATAGTCAGGCAGCATCCTCTCACAGAGCGCCACGAGCAGCCAGAAAGCCTCCTCCTCTTTGGCGTAGAGCAGCAACACAGACGTCACAATGTTCATAGCCTGTGGTGTTAAGTAAGACAATAAAAATTCAAGGACAGTCAAGGATGGCGAGGTTTCTGTCACAGCATGTCAAACTCAAAACAAGAGCGTGTGTACCTGACAGTAGCCAATATTGGGGTTTCTGAATGCGTAGGCTGTGAGGACCCTGCGGAGGGCGGCAATGCCCATCTCATTCTGAAAGGCCGGGTGCTCAGGGAGCGAGCGGTGCAAGTCTCTCTCTATCTCCTCTGTCGCCAGGTTGTATCTGCCCATCGACTTCTCCACCAGGTCCTCATAGTACCCAGGGTGGGTGGCCATTTCATTAATTGCCCCTATGAGGAAAAAAAAAGCCTTTCTTTTAGATAACTGCAAGAGCTACAGTAACAATCTTTGAGATGGGTTGAAACATGGAAAAATTTCATCAAACATCTGAATCCACTGTTAGGTCTGTAGGTAGTTAAAGGACATGAAGAGACAAATAAATATGCAATTTAAAAAAATGGAAAAACTATATACATTCTGGACATCTGTTATATACAAGGAAGAATGGAAAAATAAATAAAAGGGCATTAAATACTATAAACTGTATTCCAACATCAGATTTATCAAGCTATCAAACTTTTAAATACATCAGATTGTTTTTTGTTTGTCCAGATTTCTTCCACATGAGGTTGCCATAACAAAACACTTCTTTGTGATAATGTCTTCAAAGAACCAGCAAAGTTGAAAATCTCTATAATTTTACAGTTTGGTGAGCTACATCACTCATTATCTGAACACAATCAAGTTCAGTTTCAAAAATGTGTTCTTTTAATTATGTATTTCATTTACATATCATTGTTCAAATTACAATAAAACCAATAAGTTTTTCAAATGTTAGAAAATGCAAAACATTTGACGGGAGTGTAAACATGAGTAAACAGGCTGTAAAGTCTTTACAGTTAACTGTGACTTTATTGTAGCAGTTTAATGCTGAGAAAAATATAGATAAGGCACTTTTGATCAGTGCATGGTCCAAGTTTAACAGGCTTCAGGTTTTACTCTGCACACTACTTTGCACTCTTATGCAGATACCTCAGGAAACAGCTTATTTAACCAGACAAACTGGTTTTTACACCCTGTGATCTAAAAAAAGACATCAATTGAGACTTATATAAATATGCATGGTGAATATTTTTCTATTAGGTTAGTGGAGCGCAAAGAGTAAGATGAAAAAGAAAAAAGAAGACTTGAGAGGGTGCAGGTGAGTGTCACTGAAGTGAACACAATGCAGCTATGACAACAGCCCAGTGAGCCATAAGTGGGTCACTGGGGAGAGCAGGAGGAGCTGTTTGCAACCCTCTGCTCAGGTGAGGGTGAGTACAAGCTGCTGCTGGTGAGAAACACATGACTGTGGCTGTAAACAGGAAAGTCTTGAGTCTTGCATACCAGAATATAATTAAAAGAATGACTGAATGTCACAAGGTACAGGTCTGCTGAACAGACTGTAGGTAGTGGAAATTTTACATTCATTCAGTGTTTACTGCCCAGGTTTTTTGTTCAAGTGCTCAAGGGAAATTGTATTCACGCTTTTGCACAAATTCAAATGAGATCATCATCTTTTTATTTCCTGTGGTTATAAGAAAATAACGTCCGTCATGTCAGCAGAATTATTACTGAATTCACTTTATGTGAACAGATAACTCAGTATTGACTGTAGTGGCTTTACTGTACTCATGAAAATGTACCCTGACCAACAATTTAATGAACACGTTTCCATTGCTTAATGAAATTTGTAGTGCAGTACAGAAACATTAGCTTGGCATGCCAGAGCAAAAAAAACTATGAGCTCAGCGGGCAGATTTGTGTCCAAGGCTAAACAAAACATATCCTTGCAGATTCTTTGCTGTAATACATGTTTTGATGTACTGAACATTTTTGCCTCCCACAATATAACTCTTTCCTTAGTTCCTAAGCTAGTGGTTCTTAATCTGGTGGTCAGGACCCCTGAAAGGAGTCCCCAAAAATATCTGAGGTGAAGAAAATTGTGTTTCTGTTTAATAATATTCTTTTTCTCTTTCTTTTCTCTTTTACCATTTCTCTTTTTTCTCCTGATACTGCAGATTTTACATGGTTAGGGGTAAAAAAAACCCTTCAGAAAGAAACTACCTGGAAAGAAAATCACCACTTTTCATTCAAAAGGCTACAATGTGAAACAGTGCTGATCACTTAAATACATTTACCTATTTAAAATGGGCAAAGGCGATCGATTTATAAAGCTATTCTCTGGCTCTTACATTGTGCGTTTGTCAGCTTTGTTTCTGTGGATAGATGATACCTGCATCAAATTTGTATCATGTGTTATAGTCAAGTCTGTGCATGCAGAGTGCAGGGTGTGGCTTCTTTAAGTACACTGTATGAATCATTTGTAGGAGCTTCTGTGTGTGTGTGTCTGAGGCCTCCCTCACCAGAGAAGAGCAGCCAGAGCTCTCCTCTCATGCTCTCAGGAATCCCCTTGAGGACAAGCTCCTTCGTTTTCTCAGTGCGGTACATACACACCCCCTGTCCAAACTCTGCAAAGTGGTTCTTCCACGCCTGCTCCTTTAGGAACTCCTTTGCCTGAGCAAAGAGGGAAAACAATGCTATCAGCTGCAGAAGCTCAAGTACAATTACTGTAACCTCTTTTCTGTCACGACACAGCTTTCAGTGTTCCACAGCAGGGGTTTGGACTTAAACACTTGATTTTAATAGGCTGGTTTCTTACAGATTTTCACAAAGCTTAAAAACTGCAATGTTTTATAATGCAAGGTCACTGTCCATTGAACCGTATTTAATGAGAAGGTCTGGATTTATTTACACGCAGCCTTGTGAGAAAAATAATCTTGCTAATTTGCAGTAAGCTGCAGTCCTCCATCCAGCTTAATCTCCATGCAGTGTGATGGTGTGAAAATGCCAATTATGGCAAAGCAGGAAAATGTGCGATGTGATAACTTTGAATTCAATATTACAAATAACCTTGAACAGAAGCAGAACAAATTTAGGTATTTGCTGACAAGGGGGTTCTGCGTGACCTGTCAGACTTGACAAATAAATGCTTTCAATTGTACTTGACTGACGTGCATGTAACTTACCAGCTTGGGGTTGAACTCCTCAGGTGAGCGGCGGCGGTACATGGTCATGAGGGCTTGTGTGGCTGTTGGCACACTGCTGTCGTTCAGGTTGAACGTTCGCTCGCTCTCTGAGCCCAGACTGTGCTGTGGGCTGCTGGAGAGCAGAGATCCATGCTGGGAGTAAACCTGAAGGGGACACACATTGTGTTCAAACTACTTTTAAATGGAAGCTACAATTTATGATTATCTTTATCTTCTATATTTCACATTTACTGACAGTAAGCTGGTGTTAAAGAAACAAAAACTAAATAATTTCAAGGCAGGCAAACAAATGCTTCACCTCATCGTCTGAGCTGTTTAGGCTGCCGGTGAGTTCCCTTTCCAGGTAGATTTTGGAGGTGGTCTGCTGCAGAAAGTCAGAAATCCTCTGAACAAGAAAGTCTCTGTCTTTCAAGTTGGCAAACAGGAAAGTCATACGATTCTTAGTGCTGATGGAGAGCGGGCTGGGCAGCACGTTGGAGCTGTCTGCCTTTTCCACGATGGTCACCTGGAAAAACAGTCACAATTTCAGTCAACAACAACCACAGACAACTAAGTGTGACCAAAATAAACAGCTTTAAATTCAATGAAAGGCAGTTCAATTTAGGATATAATATGGATCTATCTGTTTAAATTTGGGAGAATGTTTACAGTTCAAACACAGCCTACTAACAAGGTTCAGTGAATGTTTACTGACCTAAATGTAGATTTAACTAGCACATTATTGGATGGCAGCACACAGAGTAACCATTACACAGAGATTGCTTGTTACTAAAAGAATGCTTAACAACCTCATTCCTTCTAGTTTTGTAACTTTTACTTAAAAAAATCAACTGTGATGCGAACTCTTGTTAAACAAACAGGCACATTTCGACAGAACAGCTCACTTCTCGCAGTGGAATGATGAGGCTACACAGCGTCTCTTCCTTGCTAGTGAAGCAGATGTAGTTGGTGGAGACAAACATCTGTCCCAGAATGTGCATCTTGTTAAAGGGGGTCCACAGGGTGCAGTCTGTGTGTCCATCCAGCTTTTCATCTTTGGGCAGACGGAAAAGTGCCCGGTAACGCTCGCTCTTAGCTCTCGCATCCAAATCCCTGAAAAATGGAAAGTGCACAGTTGTATTAGATGATGATTTGAGACTGAAATAACTGTTGTTATTGATACATTAATATAAGTGATGTACCGTGCAAAATAATACCTGTAAAGGAAAAACAGTTAGTGTATAGTTTAACTTCCAATGTTATATAATTTGGATGAACAGATAAATCTGCACAGACAATGGAGTATTTGAGAAGTAAATTGTTATGCAACAGCAACCATCTTACAACCCCAGATAAACAGATAAAAATAGTACACTGTGTTTTAAACAAACCACGCTTACATAAAAACTGCTGACCAAACAAAATTGGGATCCTCAGGCCATTCTTAAGGGCCTGTAGTGACCTAACAGAATTTAAAGCCCAACAGTCTTCTTTTTCTTGTTATCTGCATTGTGCTGTTGCAGCTTTTAAAACCTAAACTCTCGACACAAAACGACTCTTGTTTTCGACTTCCCTCCTCCCTCATTAAGTGTCTGGATAACCAACAACTCAACCAACCACAGCACCTTAATGCTCAATCAAGCACATGTCATAAACGTGCTTGAACAGCATTTATTATTGATGAGGACCAGTGTTGCTGCTCTGCATCAGTGCTTTTCTTACCTCTTGAGTGCCGAAACCTTCTTGGGTGATTTCCTCTTGAGCTTGGGCAGTGAGCGGTCCTGCTCAAAGCCTTTGTTGTCCAGGAGCTGACGCATGGCGATGTTGGCCAGCTGTTCGGCCAGCTTAAAGGTCTCGTTGATGTTGAGGAAGACAGAGAAGACGTACTCGTTGATGCGGGTGCTCACCTTGATCGCGTCGGGAAGCAGGAGGGTGGCGCTCTTCTCAAGCTGGGTGATATCTGCCCAACGCACCACCAGTTTCACTGACAATCGTAAATAGAAACAGATGTCAGTATGTTAGACAAAAGAGATCACAGGGAAATCACCGCAGACGAATTTGCAAATCAAAAGATCATTTGTTAGCAGCTTTTACAGAGATACATTTTAAAAAAAGTATCTCCAAGGAGTATATCTGAAGAATTAATACACGCAATATAGAAAATGCTGATAAAAATAAAAATATATGTTGTTCTTTGCCTCTAATGATATGTGATTGAAAGATAGTGATGCAGTTATCTACACTTATGTCAACTACTATGCTTACAAAAAATTATCAAAGTATTTTTTGTTGAAAAGTACAGAAATATTAGGTCATGTATAAAGACACAAGACATACAAAAGTAAATGACTTATTGACAGAATCTATATCGAACCTTCTTTTCCTAGCAAGTAGGAGTAGAAGCACAGGTGGTTGATGCTGAGGTAAAGCCACCCCTGTCGGGGCACCTTGCCCTTCCAGTAGCTGCAGGAGTAATAGTTGACCAGCTTCTCCTCCTCCGGCATCCCAAACAGCTTACGAAACTTGGCGCTGGCCTCCTTAAACTTGTCTGTATCGTCGTCCTCTTTGACATCGTGGTTCTTGTTGTACTCTGCGATGATCCCCTGAGGCGACGTGGAAGGAGACAGAATGAGGTAATGAGGTGTGACATGAAAAACTGAGAATGTAAGGTGCAGATTGTAAGGAGGAGTGAGGAGCAGCAGTAGTCCTTGTAACTGATGTCTTCAGGTTCAAAGACAAATTTCAATCTCCACATAGTTGTACTTAATGAGGACAGGCTGCTACATTTGAGTGCTTATCTCTCGTGGTATTATCTTGCAGGCAGTAAATGGGAGAGTCCTGGAGAATTTTGTATCGTAGATTATAAATATCCTCTCAAAAAACAACAAAACAAAAAGACTGATTTTCTCTACACTGAAAACTGCAACTAATTCTATTCAAATCAGAAAAGACTGCACTGCTGTCTTATAAAAAATAGGTGGAGGATGTTTTTTTCACATCTTCACCCAAGTCTGCAACAGACCTGGCAACATTTTCATGCAATATTTTAGAAATTTTACGGGCTGCTATAAATTAATGTAGTGCATTTGTATAGTATAGTGAATTTCAGACAATTTTGATCTGTTACTTCATAGTTTCTATGCCAGTTGTCACTAACTTGAAGCTATTTTTAGTTTAACTTTTTAATATTTTTACATTAATGCAAATTTTGCATTGTTTTTTGAGGGTTTTTTTTTAATTTAACAGATTCAAAACACTCTTGCAAAACACAGTTTTTCTATTGAAATTATTGTCATATTTTAATCCATTCAGTAGTATCAGACAGTGTCACTCCTCACTGCTTAACAAGTCCAGTTTGGATGTAGATAAAGACATTATCCAGAATGCAACCAGTGCAACAGTGAAGTGTGCACGCTCTACATTCTGTCCATGACTGCAACAACAAAAAATAAGAAAATTCCTTGACAATGCCTCAACAAATGCATCTGTTTCACACCTTAACAGTAAAAACATCAAGCAACTTTCTTGTTTAGTTACCTGGACCTTTCCTTTGACAAAGGTGGTAATGTCGTTCTCGTTCTCAAAGATGGAGAGAGTCTGCAGCAGGTTGTGTTCAAGCCACTCCCAGTGCTCTGTGATCTCTTTACGGGACGTCCCTGCAGAGGAGTGAGGAGGAAAAGTCAGTGCACTCAGGTTCACAGGAGAAGGAGTGTGGTGGTGTAACATTTCAGAAATAACTGGCGACTTGGAAAACGTATTTATTTTGACTGACATTTAGGTATTTTGTGTTGTTGAGTGGGGAGATCCTCTTATAATGGCCGTCATGCTGCTAATGATGGCAAAAGCATCACTGCAGGTCAAATATGGAGAGTAAGGAGTAAAATGAAATGCACATCATCCATCTTCTGTTTAAACAGCAACAATGACCATTTTGTTTCTGTAATCAGGGATCAGTGAGGTTAAAACTGGTTTGTTTTTGGCCGAGGGAGAAATTGATCGCTGTAATGGCTGCCACTGTGCACCATTATCCCTCAACGCTGCTGCAAGCAGCCCTTCAGTGAGTGCACATTCAGTGAATTAGCCTCGTCTCCCAGTCTGCTTCACTCTACTGCTATCTCTGGGCTGAGGAATTAAGAATTGGGAGAGATGAAGAGGGAGTGGAGGTGGGGAACATTTACCATTTCAAAGCCAGGCCAGTCCTGTGTGGGCCTCCATTTCAGACAGGAAACAAACAAAGAACTATTTTCATCTTTTATTTGTGTGTTTGGTGGGGAACTGCTCAAAAAATACATGGTTGCACTTGTACTTAATCAAATTCATTTCTGCTAGCATCTCAGCTACAAACTGCAGCTATTTACAGCTGTTTTATCCTATTATAATATTATCAAGCATCATCCTGAGTCATATCTGGGCATTTCCAAAAACTGTGGGTAGCTTTTGCATGCATATATGCATGACGGGAGTGTACAGGACAGATGCACACATGTCCACATATAAAAGAAAATTGGTTTAGCACATCACTGTTGTAACACAAGAGAAAATGACTCACCACAGAGCCAAACAAAGGAAGAATGAGGCATTTTAGAACTACTCATTTATTTATTACATAAATGCTTTGTGCATGGCTGAGGTGATTGATTTGTTGTCAATCAATAAATCAAACTATTTTAAAAATAAACTTAGCTTAGTTAAGGTTATTTTCTAATTTTATGCTAAAAGTTAACACTTAAAAAATCCCTAGTTCAAGCTTCTCAAATGTCAAAATTAGCTAGTTTTGGACTCTTGACCTAAAAAGACAAGCAGCTTTTGAGCTTTTTATTGTTTCTCCAATTTTATTTTTTACAATAATGTGTTTTATTAGAATTATTATGATCATGATCATATCAATTGTTGCAGCTCTACTGATGTGCTGGAAGTGTCGGAGCACTTCCTGACGAATAGCAAGAATAATTTCATTTTCAATGACACGGTAAAAATTAAGCAGAGTGCTCCTTCTAGTGATTTTGGAGTGTGGCTGTTAACAGGCAGTGCACTAACCACTTTGCATAAGCAGAATATGCGGATTACATTAATGTGAATGGCAGATCACATGAAATCATGATGAAACCACATCAGGTGATTGATGGGAACACGTAACATCCCCACCGTATTTGAGCATCGATTTCTGCACATGTTCCTGTAATCCTCCCCTTTAAAACCACCCAGGCATGATGTAATGCTTGGCATTCAGCAGCTAGGAGGCATCATGTGTTGTGTGCTGAATGGGGGAGAGATGTGCTGGGGGATAAAAATACAGGGGGGTCTATAGTTGAATAACCTCTGTAACTGAATTGTGCAGATAAATGTGGTGCAAATCAAGAAACTGAACTCTGGGACAGACTTTAGGTGGGTTTCTTTCCTCCAATTCTACACATTTTCTGACTGAGAAGTTTAAATGCACGTACCATGAGCAATGGTCCAGTAAACTAAAGAGTCTGGGGTCTGGTACAGGATCCTATATGGGGCCACTCGAGCACTGGAGTCCAAGACAACATCCAGGGTCCCCACCAGCAAACCTGTAAGAGCCCATAAAACTGTTAACAAAGACTGCAAAAACTTTTTTAGGAAACACTTGTGGTTTCATAAACAGGCTTGATAAAGAAACTACTGTGTTGGTTCAAAACACATGTAACGTCACACTCTTAAAATGAACTCATGACACAGGGCAACCTATAAATTTATTCTGCTGTAGACCACAAGAACAGAGAAATGTAACAAACATAAATAACCATGTGAGATGCACAACAAATTAAGAGCATTGATACTTCTTTATACCCTTTTTGTAATGCTTAAGGAAAGAGAAAAACCCATGAGGTCTTATGATTTAGGAGTGTGTCAAAAGCACCCTGGGTCATGATGATAAGCTCATTTGTTTACTTGTTGGACTTGCGAGACCAGTGATCTGCTTATGACTCTGGTTCAAACTGTTATGATTGTGTTGCATTTGTGGACGTGATAACTAAATGACTTTGTGCTGTTTGTTGACGGGTGACAAACGAAAGCAGACAACAACTGATGTGAAACTGACTGCTAGGCCAAGAAGGTGTTAAGAGATAAAGATCACCTGAGGGAGAAGATGAAAGCTCTAATGCAGTGAAAGAATGAAGAAGCACGATGCATCTACAGGTTTAACAGGTGCCAGTCCCAACAGGTAATTGCTGCCACTGCTGTGAATTACTGTTGTTTCCCATTTAAACATGAGGATGCAAACACACATACATATGAGCATGTTGGAGACAAGATGCACGCCTGCTCATTGTTCCCATTAATTCACTGAGCTATAGCTGGATAGGATACAACAAGAAACAGAGAGCATAACAGAAAATAAAAAGACTGCTAGCAAAAAAACAAAACAAAACACGAGGCCTCTGCATAATGTATTTTTTTTTCTTTCTTTGGTGATTTCACACTGCGAGAGTGACAAAAGTATTCTTACACCAGATTTGAGACCCAGCAGTGGATGTAATTAATGCAGGTTTAAAAAAATATTTAAAAAAATGATCTTTGTATATGTTTTATAAGCAGGGAAACGGATTGAACACATTTGTTAAGCACACAGTATTTCATGGCCACAAACACTGAATAGAAACAGCAACTTGTTTTCTCCTCCTGATACCTTTACGGCTTATTAACTGTTACAACTACAACTTGGAGTACTATTGTAAGAACCCTTTTTTATGACTTACATTTCCTTTTTTAAATGGCCCACAAGGTTTTGTTGCTGTCTCATTTTGAGAAGAGAAACCTTTGACCATTTATTTATGACTTGCCTATTAATGACTCACAGTCAAAGAGATATTCACAGCCTGGAAACCCCAAACGCTGTTTTTTTTTTAAAATAAAGGCTTGCAGATCATCTAAGAACAGAATCATTAAAAAAAAACAAAAAACCTTGTGTAAAGAGTTCCCACATAGAAAATGGTAACACAACCAATTGTAATGAATTCAGAGAGCTGCAGTTGGCTGTGTTGCAACTTTTGAAACCATTTTACATGCAATTGAGAAGCTGTGGTGACTGAAAATTCGCCTCAGTTCGGAGAAGGTATATGTTCAACTGCCATGAGACGGGTTATTTTTGTTCAGCAGCTCATCGGGGCAAACAGCGTGAGTCACACAGAGAGGATGAGGGGGTGGAGGGGAGAGAGAGAGGAGACAAGTGAGGGAAACTGAAATGTTTTCTTACTTTCAGAGGAAAACATGTCTTAAGGAGAGACTAACCAAATCAAAGAATACATCCGTGTGGTTCAGACTCTCTGGCCCTCCATCATTTGAAGGCCTCGGACCACAGTTAGAGTTGTTTTCTCTAACCATCTGCCCCCTTTTCTCAACAGGCCCTCAACAGATCTTCCTTGCTTCCATTTGCTTCCCTTATAGTTCTCATTGGTCCCTTTCACCATTTTGTCGCATAGGACAAAAACCAACAACAACGAAGACACATTAAACTCCATAAATAGCTGACGGATCATGATTTCTCTAAACCTGGTTAGAAAGTAATTGCCATTCCAAATGTTTTTTAATTCCCCGCCATGTGTCATGAGAACTCCAATGGGAACATAAACAAGATATTCACTTGTATTTCTTAATCACTTAATTCTATCCAAAGGACTCATAAAAAAGATGTTCTGTTCTAGTTGAATAAAGTCTGAAACTAATAAGTTAATGCAGCCACACACTTTGTTTTGACCCTTTGTGTGACACAAACACTCTTTGTGGAGAGTGACAACAACTTCCTCTGTGACAAAAGAAAATCACAAGGTTATGCGCAGTCACAACCAAAAAGTTCAGCAGTTACTCACACGCTGACCTAAGAGACTTTTGGTGCTTCACCCAGTTAGCTCTTTGTCTAACAAGAGGTTTAAGCAAGTGTGATGCAGCGAATGCAAATACCTACTCCTACTTGCTCTGTGGTAAAAATTCATGAAAAGCACAGAAATGGGCCTTTAGCTGCATTGCATGTAATGAGTGATTCAGCATACAAAGTGTGAGGTGAGGTTTAACGCAGGAAACAAAGGGGTTACACTTACGAAAGGAGACCTCAGAAAGTGCAAGACCACTTAAAATCCAGATGTTTCCACCTCCAGTCTGATATAAGCCAAAAACCCAAAACAGACAGAAAGAAAGCTGACTGCATGTTGTTGTTGCGCTCACGACGACCGCGAACATCACATGCTTCTGCAGCATCAACTCATCAAAACCAGAGTCCATGAGATTGCTTGTTCACACCTCTCCACTAGCTAAATGAGTGGGTGCACAACACCACAAAGTGAAGACAACACACAGCTGTAAAGGCACATGTTCCATCCATGACTTCTGAGGTAGGAAAACACCACTGTTGTCGATGTAACAAGCTGTAAAATCATGTAATGCTCTGACCGTCTCTTCCAAGAAACAAGGACACAGTCAGAGTTCCCTATTGTAAAAGCAAAACTAATCACCTTCTCTCAAACATTTCTGTTGTTCACATGGTTAAAGAACAAGAAACCAAAGCAACGAACGTAAGGATAAAAGCTGCTTGTTTTCTTTTGTTTACATCCTCTCTCCGACAAAAAAAACAACAGCTTGAGGGGGTGTTTGTGCAGACAAAGGACCAAAATCCCCCACAGACTTAGAATCAATAGTGATTCAGATAACAGAAACCTGAGAATAGCATGGATCATTGTCATCATGTGCTAGTTTCACTGCCTCCGTGTGTGCAATCAAATGTGTCTGTGTACGGCTTCTCCACTATTTCTCAACATTATATTCAAGATAACTGGGTGGCCCACAGAGGACAGGGTCAGTCTCCGTCTGACACGATGCACAATCACCTAAATATACAACAATTACCAGCTGATGGTTTTGTACTCTGACTCAGATTATTGTATAGTTCAATGCTATTAACACCATTGTGTCAAGTTGTGTGTTGTGTAACAACAGACTCGACGGCCTGATTCTGAGTTTATTTACAGTCTGAATAATGCAGGTTCTGTTCTGTCTTATTTTCTTTGTTTCGCCCCTGAAGATCATGACAATGTGTTCATGTCCTCATACAGACAACACAAGACAGCGCAACTCTTTCTTTGTGACCCCTTATTTGGGCCTCTGCGCATAAAAGCATCCTTTACAAGCAAACTTGCACAGTAAATTCGATATGAATGTAAGTGGCTGTTAAAGGCAGTTAACTTATCTCGTTTAACATTTCATGCAAATTACATTAAATACAAAACTGAGCAGATAGATCTTATGCTGCAGACCAAATTCCAGCTATTTTTAAAGGTCAAACTGCATTTTTATGTCATTTTAACAAATTAAGTCAGAGCAAGCTCACATGCTGTTCTCACCAACCCCCTCATGTTCTAACAAAAAAGGTTGAAAGAATTTCTTTCTGATCTTTCTATAATACATTTGGGCACATTTTTTTCTTTAAGTTTGAAACCTGTGATGTTTAGCTAGCTAGCTAACCAATCTTCTTTTTCCTTTATTTTGCTTCTTTTAGTGCATTGCTGCCTTTTGTAATTTGGTGAAACAATGTGTGACCATGAGAAGGAATGCCTTTCACGTCACTAAACTGCGACCTACACGTGAAAACGTTGCTCTGTGGAGCTGCTACTGGTCCAAAAGTTTGAATCTCAATCGATGCTTCTCATGTACTGCTGAACTCTCTATTTGTCAAATTTATACATTTTTTCAGATGAACTTGGATGGACACCAAGACCCCATTTTTGACTAGATTAAATAAAAGGGGTGTTTCGATCAAAAAGTCTTAATCCTTTCCAGAGTGGTTAATTTCTTGGTTATTTTCTGTATAAATTCTGCAGCTGTCCGTCTCTGCTCAATGCACCAATGCACATTTGCCTTCTTTCACTAAAGCTCACCTCTGCTAGCCGCTACATCAGATCGAATAAGCATGTTTGTGACTGGCTCTGTGAAACGCTCCTGATCATGAAGCTGCTTATGGTTTCCCCTCTTGCTGGAAGAAATGCTGGTGGACAGTGCCAGGGCCACCAGGCGCTGAGTGCCAACTGGCCCACAGTACAAGTCAGCAAGCTCAGGATTTACATAACAATGACATCATCCCCCAGCACCACTTAGTACGCTTTGTGTTGCCACAGTAAGAACTCAGCAGAGACTGAGAAAGAAGGCAGCCTTATAATTATTATCTGAATTATTACCGTTAAAAAGGGGTCAATTCATAAATACTATATCCTAAATTTGTTACCAGTTTAATACAGTTGGCTGTGTTGCAACTCTAAAAAACACTTATTGTATGCATTAAGTCTTTGTCAGAAAGAAGTAGGAAACATGATTTAACATACCTTAAATACTGTTTCTACCCTCATGTTATCCCCTTAATATCTCTGGATAAAATGCCTATTCTTGAATCCGATTGGTCCTCACAGGCAGAGATTTAACTCTTATCAATGTTAAAGCACAAAGATCAGTGATGCTGACAAGAGTGAGGAGATCTCAGCAGGGGAAGGAAACTGAGCTGATCAACACCGATCAATCAGTGTTACAGGCATCACTTTAACCAGCTAAACCACCATTATTAATCCTTATCTCTACTCTTTCAATGTGTGATGTTTGGCTGCATGTTGAAACACTCATGGCTGTACCAATGACTAGATTACCCGATGAGAAAGGGTCAGTCTCTCTAAGACTACCAGGGCCCCCTCTAAAAGTCCCAGGTTATCTACACATTTGTCTTGAAAAAAAGAAATATGTATTATCAGCATATCCATTAAGGGCGTTAAAGTTGGTCCTGATTCAAATCTAGTGTCAAGACCTTAATTATTTACACCAGTAGTTTGGGAAAAAAAGATTGGTGAGGTGTCTCAACTTCCTTCTACTGTACAAAAATAGAGCCAAAATGTTCCATTGACCTTGTTTTTAAGGAACTGTCATGACCTCCATCTTTTTACATGTCAGTGGTTTACATTAACACTCATCGTACATCATAACATTTTCCTGAATTGATTTTATTTAACTGGAAAATTGACGTATTAAAACCTGAACATTTACCAGCCACTTTCATACCTTACCAGCATTCAGTTGGTGGCTCATGCTAATTTCAAAACCTGCAACACACAGTAAATCTTAGGCCATTACTTGTCACAATGGTATAAAATACACACAGGATGAGGGAGGGGGCTTATAAGGATCCAGCCTGTTATACTTGCAGGTCAATCACAAACGTTAAACTCCATGTGACTATCTGATAAATGTTAAAATCAGACCCCAAACATAATTTATTATAGTTTTCACATTACAAAATATGTGTATTTCTTTATTTTCCTCTAAGATGTGGAACAGCATCTTATCTGATAAACTACAGGGAGCGTCATGCTTTATGATTGCCTGCAACCAGCTGGATATAGGTCAAAGAATGAACCAAATTTCAAAATGCTAAGAGAAAACAGGACGGTTGGCTGTTAAACTGTCATTTCCATAACCTGTCCCACCTCCTCTTCCTCCTCTTCCTCCTCCTCCTCCTCTTCCTCCTCCTCCTGCTGCTGCTGCTCCTGCTGTTTGACCCATTTTGGATGAAATAAGCAAGAGGGAGGAGTTGAAGAGAGAGAAGGAAGAAGGGGAATGATTCAGCATGAGCGAGCAAACATACCATGTCTCTGCTTGGTGGTCAAATAGATTGACTGCCATTGAGCCATTAGCAGCTGAACAAGAACTGCAACTTCAATTATCTGCATGGTTTTTGATGGTTCACATCTAATTTCCCTTGCAGACAGAGGAAGCCTAAACCATTTCTACCATATAGTATATCATAACTTGACCTAATTTGTTAAGGAAATTTATGATCACTGCTGGACTTTATCCCCTGAAGGAGTTTTGTTTGATATCAGCACTCTTAGACAAAGATCCAGCCTTATTTCGAATAGACAGACAAAGAGAGTGATTAATCAATTAGTCAAGGAAACGCAGACACATTCAGATAAAAGGGCACCTGTGGCAGGTGACTGGTCATGTGATTACCTTCACATTACCCGTCCATGTGGTCCCTGGTGTACAACATCAAAACAAACTCTCCACCTGACCATTAGGTGTCTATAAACTGTCACATTTCCATCATCAGTAATCTCTGAAATCACACAAATTATTGACTTTTTTGCTGCCGATCCATGACAGGAAGGTGCTAGCACTCACCCGCCAATCCTCCGCCTCCATCCCCGTGGCCCTTCCGTTTCTGGAGGATGAAATACGGATTTGCTCTCTCGGTGATCCAAAGTGCGCCCGCCAGTAACACATCTTCGGGACTGACCCACATAATTCTCCCGTTTTTTTAAGGGAACATTGAACACACGGGACTGCCGATGGCGACCATTTAACTGGTCCGATCGCGATGTGTGACTGGGTCCAGCAGGGATTATTAAATTATTTAAACCACCAACGGAGGCCTAATATTCTCCTCTTCGACCCTTCAAATAACGCCTAAGCTACTATTGGATGCCCGAACGAAAGTAAGACGCGCATGCAAGTGTTGCTATAATTAAACCTGCCAGGCACGAGTTGGATCGGATCGGCCTGCAATATGGAGGTCCAACACCAAATGTGTCGCTTTTCACCAGCGCTGTCGTGAACAGCCCAGGTTTTTACATAAATGAATTCCTTGTAGGTCTGGTAGGGCAGCCTGGCTCGGTTTGCTGCCGCTCGGCGCAGTGCTGGATCAGTCTTTGTTGTGCATGCTCCGTGGCAGGTGCGATCCTCTCGGTGCCGACGTTCCCGTTTTCGCTGAGAAAACCGCGTAACAGCCGATCAAATGAAATGAACAGTTAATAGTCTGTGCGCTCTCCCAAGCTGCTTTATCCGTCCGGTTATAAAAGCTGAAAGACGATACTCTTGACAGCAATCCCGACAGTAACGCAGCGGTCTTGTCCTTCTCCTCCTCCGTTCTAGCGCCGCCGCTGCCGCACGCAAAATAAAGCGAGCGCGTCACGGGCTGGCCACCGCGCGACGTCACAGAGCAGGAGGAGGAGGAGGAGGAGG
>JAQNCA010000024.1:2708809-2766442 GCA_029783725.1 Acanthurus tractus
GCACGCAAAATAAAGCGAGCGCGTCACGGGCTGGCCACCGCGCGACGTCACAGAGCAGGAGGAGGAGGAGGAGGAGGCACGTGGGGAAATAATGAATGAATTCAAAACATTTACAAAAAGGTCTTATCTGCATTTTTATTCTGGAATTGATCTTGAATTGTGTGCCAAGTTTGGCTCCCAATGTATGTCTCTTTGTTGTTGTTGTCAAAAAAGATCAGGTTTATTGATGAGCAATAAGCCTTGTGGAAGATCTGTACTCTTTCCACCGTTAACCGGGTTATGGAGTTGTGAATTACTGTAAATATGGCGGCTGGAAAGTCTGAGATGCAATTTAAACATTTCCTCTGTTTTGTTTCCATTAAATCTTTCAAACCACACCAAGGTATTTCAACATGCCTCAACGTGCCCTGCATGGGGCGCAAAAAGAAGCTGTTGCCCCAGTTGAACCCCTCCACCTTCACATGGGCCTATTTATTCCAATTCATGTATACCAGAGCCACAGAAGTTATGCAAACTATACCAGCATACCACCCAACGTTATGTTTGCTTTATGTTAATGGATTAAGATCTTAAACTGTGCAGACAAGAACTATTCAGACTCTTGTATCTTTAAAATTCATCTCAAGGTTCTCAAGTAGAGGTGAGAAACAATCTACTGTCAGATTTTTTTCACACTGTTTACATCGTGTAGGCTTGTGTGGTTTTAGTTAGTAACTTCATTTTAGTGGCACATATTACCAAAAAATGGTTATTTATCTAATCATCACCAAGAGCTACAATATTTCTAACCTATAATTTAATGAATATTACATTATTATTCTAGGAAAGTGAGAAGAGATTAGGAGCAAAAAAATAACTAAATGTCACACAAACACTATGAGACTGAAACAGCTGTGATGGGTTACGCTGGGTTTCCTGCACTTTGTGGCCTTTCAAAAACAGGATGCAGGAAGAGGGAGAGCAGCACTGTTTTTTTACAGGTTGACTCAGATCGACCGAAATGCGGCCTCAGTTGGTTGTTTACAAACTTTCCCTCAGGTGAACCACACTGAGTCAACAGCATGCACACTTGCAGGATCGACTCGTCCACAGCAGTTGTTATTGCAGATACAGGGTCAGAAATGAGTGGAGCTTTCTCTACAGTAACCCCTGCAGCTGTATGGTTTCCACTGTCGGTCAGAACGTTGGTTGACTGTACTATAGATGGGTGGGTGGCGGGAGGTTGACATGACTAAAATACAACTTCACAACCTTTTAATATGAAAGTGGTTCTTATTCATTGTCAGCCTGAAGTATTAGTCAACACATAAAAAAAAAAATGCAAAAGAAAAACTGGTGTCAAATGAAATATAGATGATCAATAGGATTCCGTGTATATAATTTGCATAGCAAGACTGTCGTTTTCCTATCTTTGGGAATTTGCAAACTGGATTTTCCTCTGGCATCTGGGGGAAAAGACTAAAAGCCCCCTACTTTAGCTCAAGTTATGTAATGAATAACATTTCTGTAAATGAAAATGTTGACACCTTCCCCTTCATACAAGTACCAACAACATTGTGTTTTGGACACTTTGTTCCATTTCTTAGTTCCTGAATCACATCCTCATTCCTTACATGCAATTTTCAGTTCTCCCTTTAAAAGAAGGAAGAAGAACTTTGGAGTGTGTGTTTTCCTTTTTGATTTTTTTTTTTAAAGACTTGCTGTGAACTAGGAAAACAAAGCAAGACAGTTTCTTTTAAACCGAGAGATTTTGGTTTATTTTTTACCCTTTAAAAATTGCAAATAGGCCTCTGAATAGATATAAATAAAAACTTACATAGTAATAAGTTACATGTAGTCAGACATATAAAAGCTTGAGTTTAACTAGTCTGTTACATTATCTGAAGAGCTGAGTAACAATTAGCATTAGCAGTATGGACTCAAGACATTTTTGTTGAAGCATCAGTAAATTACACACATCTGTATTACTGATTCAGAACATTCAGCTTTATATGAACATAAGCAGGATTGTCTGGATCTCAGATATAATACTGTAACAGGTATGTACACACACAAAAAAAATTCACTGTCAGTTGATGCTGATACATTAAACACCGACTCATATCCATCCTCAGACTTGAGCTGATGAAGCTCAGAGAGATGCTTTAATAGAAACTGACCTAACATACGTATATAATGTTGATTTAAGAAACACTATCTCATTAACTCTTTCTACAGTCATTTCCCCGACTCATCTCCAAACTGTCCAAAGAAAGTAAAACTTTTAAGGGTCCCCTTTTTTTTCCAAGGGGACTTCAACAATGTTGAGTTTCATCCACAGTTCAGTAGAAATGACCAGCGGCGTCATGAGAAAGCTTTTACATCTTTTCAAATATTTCCCAACCAAAAGGGATTCTCTGAAAGCATTTCGATTTTCTTTTTACCATGCAGACTGCGAAGGTGAGCTGTGTCCCCTCATGTCTCACTTCAACAAACTCACCAGATACAAAACTGCACATTATCATGGTAACTGCAGTGCCCTCCTTTGGTTAAAAAGAGGACTTCAGATTTTCATAATAAAAATGTAACAGTAGTGCTCATGTTTGTCCAACAGAGGGCAACATGCCTTTCACTAACACTGCCACTAGTGGACAGTACATTATGTAAACAGTCAAACATGACACCCTTGTGACTGTTGGTCATTTGGAAAGCACAGGACAACACAAGATGCTGCCTCCAGTCTTCTAGGGGAGGCTTTCCACATCACTTTGGCACCTGTGCAGCTGCAGAGATTTGCACTAAGATATTTTGAGCAACTCTGTTTATTTGATTTCAGTGTCGCTCAGGGTTTGTGCTTTACACACTCCTTTGCCCACGATTTCAAAGGCAGCTCCCTTGTAGGTTGCAACACACTGGCCATTTGTGCGCAGATCTGGCTGGATCTGCTCCCACACCTTCTTCTTGGGGTTCAGCTCTTTGTCCGGTTCACCTGCAATCAAGAAATCAGCTGGATGCATAAGAAGAACCACCACCCTTGTTTTCCACTTACTGTTCAGAAAAGCAGGATTTATAGGCTCAGGACTAACACGATAAAAGCTCTTGCAAAACCATGAGCTGTAACATGCTGCCTCCAATTTCCTGGGATGGCTTTCCACAAGTTTGTGGAAACTGGCTGCAGGGATTCACTTCCATTCAGCCACAAGAGATCACAGAGGCTTGGCACTGAAGCCTGGCTCACTATCAGTATTTAAAATCCGCCCAAAGGTGCTGCCACAAAGCTGGAAAACACACTGCTCTGTACAATACCACCACTGTCAGCAATATCATTATTTCCTTTGGACTATTTTGTTGAAATTCTTCTAGTAGACTCAACTAAGTTACAATCGTTGATCTGTCCTTCGATTTCTCTTAGGAATATTTCCACTGTGAGGTTGGAAATGGTTGTTATGTGTCAGTAATAGTGACAGATTCATAAGTTATTACCTGGGAAACCCTGAAAAGTGATTCTGTCCCCTGGTACTGCTTCGTTTGGAGGATCAAGGAGTTCCACCTTGTCCGGTGTGCTGGCACACATGATCATGGCCTGTGTCACTACTCCTCTTGTCTTGACTGGCTTCATGTTACACATTAGGACGACCATGCGATTCTGCATCTGTATAAAGAACAGAAGATTAAATCAATTATTACAGCCCAATTGATCTGCAGAAAAACCAAAACACCTCAAAATGTTTTTTTATGAAATTATGCTGGTTCTAATCTCTTCATTCAAATAACCGTGGTGACTTAATGATTTAAGAAATTCAGTCTCTCTTTAAATGAAGTAAGCCAAATCCTAGGTAATAATATTTGTACAGGTGCATCCTGTTGGTATTTGCTGTGTGAATTCTTGTCATTATAAATCATTTCAAAAAGGGTTTTTGTAGTACATTCAATTTTCATATGTATTGGCATATTATGCATTTGCTATTGATCTATGTAACAGACTGCTTTCTTTGTTTATTTCACCAAACCCATAATGCATTTTCTAGTGTATTAACCCATAATTGCATCACAAAATAGGCAATCTACTGTTACTAAAGACAGTTCACAAGACAGTCAAATAAGGCTTTGATTAGAGAATTGCTGGCTCTGCACAAGCCTGTAAAGTTTTTCCCCAACATAAGCGAGAAAAAACTATTTTTGTGAACCTTGCTTAGTGCAGGGCCACATTGTCAGGAAAAACAGGAAGGGGCCTTTTTTTGACCGTTGCAGCAAATTTAGAATCACGCTATTATCTAACATTTAAAACAGAAATCGTAATGTCACATTGTCATCATGTGATGGATTCCACTGTATCTAAGTTGCCCAAATCACGTAAAGAAGCCTGAGAACAAAAGCACATAAAAATATGCAAACTCATTAACAGCAGCGGCAAGAAAAAGCGGCTTGTTTTTGAAAGCTGCAGTCAGATGGAATGAATGCTACAAAATACCATAAAAGAGAAATAAAAATACAACATCATGTAACGATACTTCAGATAAGAGAGTGCTCTAACCCCCCTGTTAACAAAGAGCCTCCCTGCACAGAGTGGTGACTTTAGTCCTTCCATTTTGCCGACTGTTAACCAGGATCTGACCTATGTTTTGCCTCTGTGGCTAAATAGGAGCAAATCTCTGCAAATAGGCTCCAAATATCCAGAGGAGAGTTTTCTCAAAGAATGAAAGCTCAACCATCTTCCATTCTTTTGAGAAAACTTTCCAAAATTGTTTATGGATTTAAGATTTTTGTGCAAGATGTTGAACTGTACCATATAACTATTATGACAAGACTAAAACTAACCTGCTACATTTCATTTGGAATAAAATGTTACTTACATACAATTGAGTTTGTCTCAGTAACCAAAAAGCAATTCGTGTAATATTCGAACGAACTTAAGTTGCAGGGTCATGAATGTGTAGAGTCGACACTAGATCTCTGTTTACACATTTGCTAAAGAAGAAAATGTTCCTGTTATTCCTTTAATTTTCATCTTAAGCATGGATTTTCCATCCACACATACACCGCTTCAATGAAAAGCTGAGTTCAAATGAAAACATAATAACACATTAAAGCACCGTCATGAGCATGCAAAACAAACAGGCGGCAATAAAACTCCATCCTTTAGTCATTTTAGCCAGAAGGAAGCCAGGAAAAAGCTAAATGCTGATTGGAGGTCCAGTTGGTACTCATTCACAACCTGCCCTGTTGGCAGGAAACTGTATGTAAGAGTTTTTGAATAAGTATTGACCTATGTAGTGATTTTCTTAACTCTCTTTCTCCCCCATTTAAAGTGACTGTAAATTTGTGTATAAACATGTAAAGTCATGTTGGCAAGGTTAGCTGCAGTGCTGTAGATGCTGCATATGCAAAGGAAAAATGACACATGCTCTGACATTAAACATGAGGAAAAAAGATGGATTATCTGTTAGGCTGAGAAAGTCTTTTCCCATAGATGTTTTCAATTGACTATCTGTCAGTCTGCAAAACAAGACACTTGATCGGCTTTTGGTAAATTTTTCCCTACACTTTTCACAGTTCATCAAGAAAATAATGGTTAGATTTATTGTAAAATTTAAATAATCCCAGGTACAAGTCCAAATAAATGATGGTCAAGAAATACCTGAATCCCACTAGAAAATTTTTTTTTGAAAGAGTATAAAAGTAACTATATACCTGATCTACAGGTATGTCCTTAGCAAGCTCGCTGACTACTGTCCTTTGAGCAGCCTCTCCAACATCGACATGCTTCACATAGACATTGTCTGTGTCTGGAAGCTGCAGAGCTGTGATTATACGTCCAACACGCAGGTCCAGGCGAGACACGTCCACCTTGGTTTCATCTTCCTGCTTTGTTTCTGCTTTTTCTCCTGTTGGCATCAAAGAAAGAAAAGGACTGTTATTACAATTTCGAAAAAAATATCTCAATGAAGACTTTAAATCTCAAGTAAGACTAACCCTTAAAATTTTAAGTCACTGCCCATCATCTTCTATCACTGTTTCTTTACACTTAGCAAATCTGGTATTTTTCAAACCTGGGAGCTATTTGTACATTTTTTTGGGTCACAATGGCTGACTGGTACAAAAGGTTTTAAAGTCTGCCAGTTGATCGACTCAACAAGCACCAATGAAACAGATTGCAACCTCATGCTGGGGGGCAAATGTGCCCAACATGTCTTTTAGTTGGGCAACTATCAGGCTCAAATTGTTATTTCAAGCACCTGCAAAGATTATGGAAATGACCCCACAGAGATTTTATGTTAAGTATAAGTTCCTTTCAGTTCAACCAGAAACAACTGTCATATTGCTCTCCTCAAAGCCACCAGACTCAAATTTTACCTTGCAAAAAGCAGGTGTTGCTGGTCAGCTGCTACCACAATCACTCGATTTGATGGTGTGACTTTTCAGTTTTTAAAAGTTGGTTGAACCAACATGTTAAATATTCATCAAGTGTTGCGGCAAGCTTGGAGGAAGAGAGGCATTTTTTACACCATTATATTAAATATGCATGACATTTAGGAGTTATGTTTTATTCAAAAGCACAAAAATAATTCCGCCATCTAGTGTCTTATATAAATTATCAGAGAGAACTCAATACTTGACAGCTGTTTGCAGTCAATAGGATTTCAGACAGTAATGTGCTTCCAACTTTGTGTCAACTTTTTGGGGAAATGAAGTCCTGTTTCAACATGCTGGTGTCTCAATTTTATCGAGAAATGGTTTTCTCTGTTTGTTGTGGAACAGCTTGACTGAACTGAGCTGCATAGAGCCCTTACTTCAAGTCTGTCCCAAACATTTGGGAAGAACTGGAATGCAGACTGTGAGCCAGGTCTTATCGCCCCCAATCAGTGCCTGAGTTCACCAGTTCTCTTGTGGCCAAATAGAAGCAAATCCCTGCAGCCAAGTTTCTAGAGTCCTGTGGAAAGTCTTCAAAGAGAGCGGAGGCAGCATATTAATGCCCATGGTTTGGAGTGAAGCCAGGTTTTCTGAAGTGTATATATAATGAAAAGGAAGAGTGAGAGTGAAAGAGATGTTTTTGTTTTTCCTAGTTTGCCCCTGCTCAACCCAACAACAGACCACAGTAGGTTTAACTATAGACAATCAGCTGCTGGTGTGACTACATGGTTGTATTTTCTCAGATGCAAGTTGCTCATCAACAAACTAACAGGCATTTTGTAATTATGAGAAGTTTGGTAACTTTACTCGTTTTTTTTTTAACATAAATTAATAGGACAAAACGATATAAAATCCTGTAGTTTTACTTGAAATCATTTAGTTTAACAGCTGTTCCCATTTCATTTGTTTTTTTGCATTTTTGCATGGGTTTTCAACAACTGCTTTTTTTGTCTGAAATTTGTCCGGAACATCAAAGACACCCTAAAGACAAAGTGCAATATGCATGTATGTAATAAGCTGTGCATGAAACAGTTATTTTTTTCCAACAATATAAGAAACTTCAATTGTCAGGAATTAGTATTTACTTCTTTTCACTTTCGTGCAACCACAACTTATTCCTGTGCTGCATTAGTGTAGTTTTATCACACTTCTGTTTTTTTTGTCTTGTACACAAAATAAGTGCCAAACTCTTGTTTAATATGGCTTCAGTATTACCAACACATTTTAATGTTTTTTCTAACTGTATATTCTCCTAAGGAGGATTACATAAATGCTATTGAAACTTTTTTCATAGCAAAGTGCCTGTGTTTTCTTGCTGATGAAACGTAAAAGGTTAAGATGTTATATTGCTCCTTCAAAGTCCCATGAACATACTACACAATTTTACATGATTTGTTTTCCCAGAGAAACCATGGCATGAACTGGGAACTCCTGGGTGAGTTGGCATGAAATGACCCCTAGGCTCTTGTGGCTGTATAGGAGCAAATCTCTGCAGCCAGACCTCAAACATCTGGCGAGAAACATCCACAAGAGCAACGAAGAGGAGAGGGGCGTCTCTCTGAACACACACATTTTTGAAATAAGGTGTGCTGCAACCACATACAATATCGATGTTGCCATAAGTATATGGACACTGTTATCACCACTTAAGTGTGACTGGTGGACCCCTGAATCTCAAGCCCCCTGAACTCACCCGTACTCTTGTTGTACGTGGACACTCGGCCGCGGAAGCCCATCTCGTGCAGCTCCCGGCGGACGGTCCTGGAGCTCACTTTGGCCCCCGAGGCGCTCTGAAACTCGGCAGTAAGAGCTGCTATCGAAGGCAAACAATTTTCCAGCGCTACTTTCTCCAGCACTTGACGGTCCTCCTCTTTGAGCTTGTGCGGTCGGCCGCTCCGGGGCAGAGCCGTCGTTATTCCTCCGCGTTTCCATTTTAAAATCACTGCGCTCACGGTGGAGCGCGGCAGGTTCAACAGGGCGGAAATCTCACGGACCGACTTCTTGCACATGTAGCATCCGACGACGGTGCCCCGCTGGAAGTCACTGAGCTCCTCACCTCGGCCCATGGTACCGCAATTTCTCACCTCCACCTCCCTTACTTTTTTTCAAGCCTCATTTCTTCTTCTACGATTTCTGGTCATTTAAATGCCACTGGGTCTGGGTCTGTTGCTGCCCCCTACAGGATGGGGAGCACTCTCACACTGTCCCGTGTCCTCTGTTTTATATATAACAATCCTTTAGTTTATACATAAATCATCGTCTTTTTCTACACCGAATTTCTAAATTTTTACGAGTGTTATTCTTGGTAATTCAGGCCATTTTGTTTCCATAATGAATCAGACTGCCTGTTTGTATAAATCTTTAAAAATAACAGCTAAACACATTATTCAATGAAAGTAAAGTTCAATATTGTCCCATTTTAAAAACATACTTGTATACTTACCGTTTTGTTAGGATGTACAGAATAAACAAAGATAAAAAGTAAGAAGTAATAAAAAAAGAACGGACTAATTATCCGTTGTAAAGTCATGATAGTTACTGTAATACAAATACCCCTTTGTAGAATCAGTGGGAAAATCCATTAATTATCGCTGAGTTTGATGGGCGAGTAAAAGATTTTACCACCCCCCGATAATCCTGCACGTGTGTAAAAACTCTGTAAAATATGGGAACAAATGGTTTTAACCATCGGATTAGCTCAAGTAAAGCGATGATGGCGCTACCCAGTGGTAGCTCATTGACATTGTCTAAACATCTGTTTCTGATTTATAACCTGAGTCCATTACCTAATTGTAAAGTCTTCCACAAAAAGGCATGAGTCTTCAGTTTTAATCAATAAATTTCCCTCCACACGATAACACATTGTTTTCAATGTGAAACAAAACCATAAATTCCAACATCCTGTCCTGAATGTATGTGTAATTTTGTCTAAACTAAACAATCTCAACATGTCAGAAATCCACAGAGCTGAGTGGGTTAGTTATTTTCTTTTGCTACACCAGATGGCTCTGTTGTGATTACCATAGTCATACTTTACATAACAGGCTTTTACTGTATTCATTACTGGTTATGTTCATTTATGTTGCAAGCATATTTTTAATTGTGTTTATATACTGCAAAACATACAAATTTATTAAAGTTGAAAAAACCTGATTTCAATTTATTATAACTCACAATCATAGACATCCCGACATGCGCATCATGGTACAGGAAAAGGAGAGAGACACAGCAAATCATACATACCATTCTTTTATATTACAAAATAACAATGCTGTTATTTCTGCTGGGTATAGTGTACAATATATTTAAACCTCCGACCCCCCCACATGTACAGATAAAAGATCACAACATGATACGATAAGAAACAACTGAGTGATGTGCCACGTTCAATACTGTAGCCCTCTTTCAAAAATGCTGCACATAAAAACCCCTTTCTCAAGTCACTCAGTATAGCTTTCCCCGTTCTTTCGAGGGATGAAGTGCAATACAGGAAATGTTAACACAAAGAGATGACAACACATGATGAAAACAAATAAAATACATGATTAATTTGATTAACTAGTTATAATAAAACTATATTGGGTCACACTATTTATAGGTCCATGATTTCAGAAGATAAAATTTCCTTGAAAGAACATGATTCTGTTTTAGTTAAAAGAAGTAGTGACAGTGTTAAATTAATACATTTCTATTAATTAATTTTATTTATCCTTGAGAAAGTCTCACAATAGGTGCATAATTACTTGCAGCTTTGTGTTCAGTTAAGTTTTTATTTAACTGCCCTTGTAAGTTTCCTCTCCCTAGCTATTTAGTATGGATTGTAGCTAACCACTTTGTGTTACAATGGACAGTTTGAACTGTTTTGTGCTTATTTACTATGTTGTGTCTGTATTTGGTGCCTCTTTAACATATGGCTAAGGACTCTGGTTCATATACAACTTTCCTCTTCTGTTGATTGATGATCACAGTTCCTATCAAATAAAATCAGCCAAATAAATAAAATAAACAAGCAACAACAGGGACTTTTTAAGTTTTCGATTGTCTAGTTTAAATAACGCTCTTCTTTTCCTCACAAATTAGTACCAAATTAAACAGTTCTTTCCAAGAAACTTTTTAGAAATCATCAATAAATTACAGGCACATGAAATAAAGTGTTAGATAATGTTGAAGGTGCAATTGGGGTCAACAATCCTGCGTTACATATTTTAAATGAGGTACACCTAAAGTTTTCTATAATTTAAAAATCATTTAAATTCTATTTATTCC
The DNA here is from genome assembly GCA_029783725.1 of Acanthurus tractus. NCBI lineage: Eukaryota > Metazoa > Chordata > Actinopteri > Acanthuriformes > Acanthuridae > Acanthurus > Acanthurus tractus. The sequence goes on from JAQNCA010000024.1 coordinate 2,719,466, forward strand.
TGCCAAAGACTTGTTTCTGAAACACTGTAAACAGACAAAAAGCTCTGTAAACAGGAGGCCTGTATGCACCTTTAGACAAACTCCCTCCAATGGGTGGTATGCAGGCAGAATCCAGGCCTCTGGCACGTAAACTAGGTGCGCTTTGCTTTATCTTGTTGCTACACCAACCAAACACTTGGTCAGATGGAGACAGGGTGTTTGTTATGTTTCTGTGCAAATGTGTAACAGAGGCAAGATGACAGAGGACTCCTGAATTCAAAGTGAGGGCCGCAGGAACAAGCAAGAGAGACGAAGAGGACAACAGATACTGATGCTGTTCGGTGGTTCAGGGTTATCCTTTGTTATCCTATGTTATCCTTTGTTTAATGCTGTCGTATTATCCATCTGAGCTGATGTAACATACAGAGACTTAAAGGTCCAGATTAGGCCGACTGATGTCAATCATTTGTATGTATAATGTGCTGGCAGGAATCACAATCATCCCCCACCCTCATATCAACAACAATTAAAGATATACCAAGCTGACAATTACCGCTGTACTGTATAACAGAGTATATGAAAATGTACATTCATGAAAGCTTCCATAATGTTACCACACACGTAAGTCAGGTTGAAATTGCAGGTTATGTGTAAACCTGGTCAGCATGTGCTAATAGCTTAATATAAAGTGAGGTAATGTGAACACTGTCGTGCTTTTACCTTCCTGTAGGCAGTATTTCACCATTAAACGCTGCTGTTGGAACCAAAATATCTTAAATTCTTACTTTGGGGACTAGTATTATCTAGAAGGCGTTGTATGAGGGCAACAAGCTGCTACGGCCAAGCACATATGGTCACATAAAACGCTTAAAGAAATAAAGAAATAACAGTGCCCTTCCTAAAGCCAACATTTTCAGTAAACACTGGAACATTTGCCCCTACATTCAATGATCCTTCAATGATGAACTCAAACAAGGGAGTGTCCACATGTGTGCGTTATATAACCGAGTCCCAGGTGGCTGCAGGACATAATGGAAACAATGACTAGAAGTGAAAATCCCCAGTTAAATTCCACTGGCTCCACTGACTCAGTCAGTGGGTCTGTGCTTCATCAGAGTGCAAGTACACAGGAATGTGAGAGGCTGGTTAGATCCTGCTGAATATGACATGACTGGAAAGGTAATCAGGGGCTTATTGACAAGACTACAACAGAACAACAAACTGTAAGAGATGATGATAGTGAGGTAACAGTCAGCATCACCACAGGAGTTCGAGAGACATTTGCATTATGCTGGCTTACTTTAAAAACGCATCTATATCCTGCATCTATTTCCTGCATCGTTGGCACTTCATCCACATTAAGCTGGTGTTGTTCCAAACAGAAATGACAGAGCTTAAACTGTAAGTTCTTAAAGTGCTTTGTATTTGCTGAGTTACTCACTATAGTTTCTCAGATGTTTCTGCTGCTCTTTTGGAGGTGAAAATAGTTTTAACTCAAATTTCAAATAAAATGCTAAGGAGATGATTTTCTTTATGATTTAATTTTGCAGTCTACCTCCTCCTTTAGAGTTTCTAGATTCAATTTGTTGTAGAAAGCTATTAATAAACCTGTATGGTAAACTTTTATATTTTTGAGTGTGTTGCTCTGTTGCACATACACAAGGTATGATTGATAAGTTCATGGTCTAGTATGGATGGAGATACAGCTCTTGTTACATGCATGTGGTGTTCACCTCTTTGGGTGATTATGCAGAAATTTGGAAGTTAATAACTTCTATGGTATTTCTGTTTCAAAAATTACAAGCCAGTCCTGTCTGACAAAATGGACATCAGCCTTTGTGCATTCATCTGCTACCTCCAAGGGGTCACTCAAGATGGTCCATGACAACACCTAGGCAACACTGGGGGAGGGTGACCCTTCTCATGGCATGGTGAAGTGGGGTGCTACATGCAAACATGACAGACTGAGATGACTGAGCAAAGGATGAGGTAGTCCATTCTGTACCATATGGTCAAACAGACAGAGCTGTATAAGTCAGCTCCTTCTACTGTGGGCCAAGTACTTATCAATCACCCCTCATATACAAAAAAAAAAAAGAAAAGAAATGTCTTTAAAAGGTGTTTTTCAATTCAGCAGCTGACAAATTCTTTAGCACATGTTAGCTTGGAAAACGAAAAAGTAGCTATACCCCTGTGTTTGTGTCTATTGGAAAACCCCTAACCTGGAGAAATACTAAACTGCACAGCTGTGGATTTCTAAAAGTAGCCAGCTTAGTGTGGACATGGTCCAAATAAAACTTCCACAGTGTTCCACAACTGTAAATATTTTCATGCTTTAAGCTTTGTGCTTGGATCATCAAATTCCTCAAATGAAAACTCTTCCTATTTTAAATGCATCTTATTTGCTAGGTAATGCATAGCTTCCTGACTTTTTACCAAAAACCATCTCTGTTTCAGGAAGTCATCGAACTTTATGTCCTCATATTATTTCTTCTGTTTTACATCATGAACAGATTCAGTGCCATTTAAGTCTGTTTGACAACCAAGTGAACCAGTGTGCATTAAAAACAAATACAATGTTTAAAATACTACCGATGGTCTTGGCACAAAGACGTGTTGACACATTGGCTGGCTTGACAAGTAAAGGAAGTTTGTCTGCAGTATGTGCACTCTGCAGGATTCGGTGGTGTCAACTGTTAGTGCCAGCTGTAAGTAGCAGCGTTTTCCTCCTGACAAACAGCAGGAACCGATCACCAGCGTCATGTGCTGTGATAACGTATTAATCAGCAGCAGTCTTAGTAGGGCAGTACGTGACATCACTTCACTGTTCGTGGCAAGCTGTGATTGTCTGATGTAAAGACAGAAACATCTACCTTGGTAATTTTCTCTCAACAGGAATATTAGGTTGTAAATCAAGGTCTCACAAAATACTTACAGAAACGGTGACATTTAGAAATTGAGAAATTACAGTGTAACGTGCATACTTACACCAACTCCTCAAATGTCACATGAGCCAAAAAACTTAGATATCCCGATTTTTTTAAGGATAACAACATATTTCCACATCTTAAGCTGAACCTGACATGTTGCTGGTGGGAAGTATCACCAACTGTTAAAGACTGCTGATCCATCACTTTAGAAGAACTCACATTTGGAATATGTTGGCAGTGTTCTTGTACCAAGACATCAAACAGTGTGCACATAGTTTTTTAAAATGATTAAAGCTGCAAACTGGCATTAAGGAGGCCCTGCTGCTCACGTACTTACATTGTGTCCAGCAGCAGCTTTTGGTTGCCAGAGTGAGGAGAAACTAATTTAGCCTTTCCAGTACTATGACATGCTGTAAAACTGTATACGTATTTCAGGTGGTAGAATTAAGTATGTAAAAAATATCACCTGGACAAAAACTTGGCCACCACAGTGCGAAAGCTGTGTTAGCTATTTTGTCACTTTGGCAGTCAAACCAACAAAATGGTGAGGTGTGACTGCTAGAAAACAAGCAAGCAACATGTCCACAGATGCAGAAGAGACACAACTAGGTGTTTTTGTGCTCCTATGTTGTATTGCTCATTTGCACATCATCTGAGAAGTCACATCCTCCAGGGGCGTAAGACGTGGTCAATCTCTGGGGGCCCCTGGTCACTCAGTCCTGCTCTCGTCCTCCATTTTCTGGTAATTTGTGCTTTTTTTCCTCAGCTTTGGCTCTCTCAGGATTTGGAACCCTCACATTCCTGCTCCGTGGACAGGTCTATCTCAGACATGCCTATCTCAACGCCCATGATAGAGGTGTCTGAATCACTGCTGGGTGGAGCCTGGAGCTCACCTGAGGAGGGAAACAAGGGTGTGCATGTTACAGTGGACAGGTCACGGCAGAATGCAGTTATCCCAGTGACTCTGAGACAATAATCTGCAGTCAAGTCATTAATAGAAGGTGTAATTATTTGGGTTAAAGCCATTGTCTGACATTTTACCTTCCTTTTAGGCTGATATAATGAACCTGTTAGCGAACAGTTGCACATCATCTTACTTGGAATCTTGTTTGTGGTCACCTGATGATCATACAGTATGTTGAATATTTACTGTCTTTATCGCTCTGTTCTTGATCTTCACCAACTCCTGACACTTTAACTGCTAAAAATGTCTCTACAAAATGTGATCAAAAACAATTGGGGCCTTTATGTGTAAACAGAATACTGCGCAGTAATGTGCATGTAAGAAGTGCAAGCAAAAACTGTCAGGAGTAAGTGCTCAACGCTGCTTTGCTTTATCGTCATCTACGCCTGAGTTATACACATTTTTGTGACCACTGCAGAGGTAACACTTGGTAAGACTCTAAAAGGATATCAAGCTTCAAGTGGATGATATTCACTGCTGATGGGAGTTGTAACTACAGCCATGAATCAGAGACCATACAGCACTCTCTTCAGTGAAAAAGCCTACAGTCTGTAGTGTAAGACTGGAAAAGGCGCATCAGGTCAGAAGCAAAGCCCAGAGCATGTTGGCGGTGTTCTTTGACATTTAAAGAACTGTGCTCTGTCAGTTCTCCCCCCAGGCTTAGACTGTTTGTGTAAAGTACTACTGTAGCGTTCTGAGGCATCTGAAGGAGAACAATTAGTACAAGTTACCTAAACTGTGGCATGACTGCAACTGGGCTTCCCATCACAAGGTGATAGCTCACATGGTGTTGAAAATGCAACAGTAACACAGTCTTCGCTTCCCGTCTCTACTGTTAGCCAGATTTGGTTGCCTGCGACTTCCTTCTGTACCTTAAAATGAAGCTGAAGCTGAAGGGTGTTTGGTTGAAGGCTGTTTTGGGACTGGGGAGGAAATCCAGCACAGATCACAGATGGTGACTGACCTGCTTACAGAACCGGACTTCCAGCGAGCGTTCCAAGCGTGGTAGGGGCAGTGGAAGCAAAGCATCATTGCACAAGGGGACTAATTTGAAGGGGACAGATTTATATTAGGCATGTTTTTTTTTTTTTTAGTAGGTGCAGTCTCGGGACTGATTGATAGCACCTTCTGTGTGCTACAGCTTAACACAACGCCATGACAGCAGTGAGAGTCAACCAGAAAGATTAAGATGAAGCACCATCTACAGAGAAGTTGCTGACCAAACAGCTGATCAATGAACTGAAACCTGCAATAAAACTATTCTTTCATACTGTAACACTGTTGTCGTGTGGTATTTTATCATAAAAATAGAGATTACAGTGCACTTTAAAGAACAGAATAACTTTTCTGCAAGTCTGTGGTTGTGTAACTTCAGGCATCAGTGTACTTCAACCAAAGTGTTGGATGATTTTACAGCATCTCTGTCAGGAATGTAGTGGTTGAAAAGTAGCCAGGACTCAAAGTTCTCTCACTTGCTCTCTATTCCTTCGTCTTCTTCCTTTTTTGTTTACAAAATCACTTCATTTTTACAAAATTACTTCAGAAACTTGTGCGTACAAGAGAGCGCAACTCCATGAAAGTTTTCCAGGAAGGTTATGTGTAGTTTTTCAAGAGTGGAAACATTTAAAAACTTCCTTCAAAAAAAACCCAAAACCTTTTTTTCCATTTGCCTGAGGTAAAAAACATTATTGTATCAGAAAAAGGAACGACCTCCAAATAGAGAAGTAGTATCACCAGCTGTTAATCCTGATATTAGTGAGATGAGCCAGTTTGCTTTGATCAGACTGATACCTTTTGACTGCTGCAGCCTTGAATATGCTTTGATTGAGCTTCTTTAAATGAAAGTGTGGATTTTTTCTCTTCTGTAAACACTGATCTTTTAATGGATAATTAACTACAAAGACCAATAAATCCTCAGTGAACATACGGGTATGAGAGCTTTGTATCGAGATAGTTTAATATAAAGATAGCAACAACAAAAAAAAGACAGTGACATACAAGTTCCACTTTGCCTCATCAAAATCAGATCTTTTTCTAGTGCCCTGAAGGTAGCACACACCTAGCACACACCCAGTTAATGGCTGACTCTGGAAAGAGTGATTGCTGCAATACCACTGCTGACAGCGCTCATTATTCAGGCTAAAGACGCAACACCATCTGCCCTCCATCACTGCCAACCCGCGGCGGCAGAAATCCTGATAGATCGGCTTGTTCGTCTCATGCTAACTGCCTGACATTGTCCCTGTTAGCTCAATAGTTCTGTGGAACTTGCCGCATTACGTCTAATTTATATACTAATTAGTCTCTGGTAGAATACCGTGTGGTTAGCTGATGAATAGCTTGTCAAGCACACAAAAGTGACCCTGTGCTCGAAGTGTCTTAATCTTCAGAGAAAAGTTCCTTTGAGGCAAATCAAAAAGTACTGCCTCACCATTTTGTTTATTGTTTATTATATAACAGATTATATACTAGCATCACATATTTTCTCAAATAGTGCCATCACATGAAAAATCCACTCCTGTAAAAGCAGAATGAAGCAACATTTACATTATGTTGCAGCTAAAAAAAGAAGGGCTGCAACTAAGCTTAGTTATTTATTCTATTAACTGGTAAATTGCTTAGTCTTAAAAATGCCAAAATTTGTTAAAAGGGACTTTCAGAAATTCTTAGACCCAAAACTGTTGCCTTAAAAATGCTAATTTTTACCTACAAACAATCCAAAACCGAACAGATAATCAATTAGCAAAACTACACAACTGAGAACCAACTCAACATCCAAATAGTCCTCAGTTTTGTTTTTTGTGTCCGACTGACTAATTAATTGTCATTGCAGCTCTACTCTTTATTTTGGGTTAGAAAGTTGATGGGACAGTTACTATACTTTCAGCACTTGGTGCATTTGGTGCTCTGTGCTACATGCGCATCAATCAGCATGCCAGTCACACAACTCTCCTCCAATGAAACTGGAGAGTTAAACTTCATTATTTCTCTAAAGCTTTCTGTTATCTGGTCTTCGGGATCTTGTCTGATGTTGTTTCTGGATTCTTCATGAATACATTTTAGTAATAATTAGGGGCATAACTTAAAAATGTAAGGTATTAAAAACAACACCACAGTCTTTGTTTCATTTAAAACAAAAGGTTTATCAATTCCCATCAATGGCCAAACAGTTCCAAACTCCATTTTCGAAAACAGAAAATTTGATCGTCTTTAAGAGCATCATTTGCTCAGATCTTTTCCATCCCACACATGAATACACTATCTAACAGTATAATATCTACAACTGACCTAAATACAAATAAGAGGATCCAAGTACCATTTGCTGAGAAATTCAAGTGACATTTAGAGGGAGTGCAGGGTAGAAAGACACAGTTTTTCCCTATTTATTCCTCTTTCCATTCATAGCAGGTGTTATAAACTCATGTGACTCAAAACTTTTAATATTCTGGCTGGGGAGACGTTTTGGCTTCAGATGCTTAACAGTCGGAAAAACACATGTGTCAGCATGTGCATGTACTCACACAGGCGCTAATAGCTAGCAGATGTCAAACAGGCGTTAGTCAAAGTTGCAGCCATCAGGCATTTACGTAAGGTGCTAAAATGTACAACATACTTTAAAGCAACACGCATCTGAGTGTATGTGGGTTAGGTAGAGTTTCTGGAGCACAGTTCTTCCCCTCTTTTATTACCCAGGAGGATCTGAATTGAAGAACACTGACCAGGTGGCTGCTGGCCTGATTTAGACCCCAGAACAAACTATTCAACCCTCAGATGACAAGAGTGACTAAAGGGTTGTAAAACCAGAACCAGCACACTGCAAGAAAGCTGGTTTCCTGTTGGGGGTGGGGGACAGACTTTGATTTGTTTCTTTATGCAGAATCTAACACTGACTCAAACTATTTTTAAGCACAGGGAACTTACTGTAGACAGGGTTCCTGCACCTTTTCCATAGTCAATTCCAAGCACTTCTGTATATTTTATGGATACATTCTTAAGCTTTTCCAGCACATTACAGCCGTGGTAAATTACATATTTCTATACATTCATATTGACTTTCTTCATTGCATTAAATTGGATGTTACTGTGCTATAAACAAAAATATGTTTTGCTGGCACTAAAAATGGGGGACATATTCAAGAAAACACTACAATGTTCCACCCTTTAAAATGCATCAGCAGGCTGTAAGTAGACTTGGCATCTTATATAAACTGGCTGATGCAATATAACACAATAATGAAGCAATCCAGTAACTTTGTTGCAGCTATGTCAAGCAGTTACAAGCACATTATCCAGAATTAAGGCCCTTTTCAAACTTTGAAAGTATTTTCAAGGTTTCCAGCACTCAGGTGACGAAAACTTTGTCTGGGTTAAAACTGAGTGTCCCAACTTGTCAGCGTAGTTACGTATCAGCTCATAGACGTGTCTATTAGCTCATTGCTGTGATTGAGTGATGTCTGGACTTACTGCTGGTGATGATGTGGTTCTCCTCTTCTTCCTGAGGTTCTGCCTCTGCATCAGGGTGAAGCTGCTGTAGTCCTATTACTCTTCCAGCTGGATCCAGAACCACAGAGCTTTCATTAACTGTGATGTCACTCGCCCCACTGATGGGGTTGGTGGGTGGACCCCCAACCGATATCTCATAGTCAGGGGGAACATCGTCTGCACAGTCTGGGTTTAGCTGGAAAATGGCAAAGATGTGTTCAGAGGCACTTTCATGCATTCCATGAGTGTAAATGACTTTTGTTTTTTGTACAAGAGATAGATTAGTTATGACATGACTGAAATTCACAATTCCTAATACATATGTACATATGTATATATAAGTAACTTACTGGGATTCCCAATGCTTTGAGGATGTTCATTTTACACATGGGACAAGTCCGGTGGTCTAACAGCCAAGGGTCCACACAGTGCTTGTGAAAGACATGCCTGACCAAACAAGGAGGAGAAGGAGGTGCACAAAAATAAACATTTAAAAACAAATGACAGCTGAAAATGCAATGGACGGTTGGTATTAGTGGCTGTGGTCCTTGTACTGACTTTCATACATTTAGGTTAACACCTGGTTATATTACCGTATTTTACCTGCATGGTAATATTCTCACAACATCATTAGCCTTGTAACTTTCAATGCAAACTGCGCAGTTGTCAAAGTCTGACTCGGTCTCCTAAAACACAGTAAAGACACTAGGTGAGGGATGAATGATTTCTCAAATATATATTTATATGTACCAAATAAAATAACTACTATTTAATTCAAACAAAGAAAAAGCTACCTTTGCAAATATATTTAAACTTTCAAAATCTCTATGCAACATTTTTTTTTAAAAATTTTGTGAGAAGATGTGCTGTTTACAGGATGGACAACACTGTTTACCTTGTCTCCCTTCTTAATGGTGCGAACTTGCAGCTTACTGATTGCCTTTTTGGCAGCATCTCCCAAACGTCTCTGAAGACAGAAAAAATACTTTACATTTAAAAACCTTACATTTACAAGTCTCTTGAAAATCTGTGAATTTGTCATAGTAGAAGCAAAAAAATTACAAATTTATTACTGCCTGCTTTTTACAGATAATGTCAGGAAAATACTTGTATATGGTTTGTCTTTCAGGTCTTTATTTAGACTGTTACAGGCAAACGAGAAATTAACTTGTTTCAGAAACTATTCAAGAAAAGTTGTAATTCTCTCTAAATTATGGAAAATGATAGCAGTAACAATTTAAAATACATCAGAAATACTGGAAGAGCAGATTGTGACATAAGTAATCAAACACACCATCATGCTTTGACTGCTGGGATAAATTGAGAGCAGATTTGTTAAATAAGATTGAATTCTTGTGAGAACACAAACATTGGTTGTCAAGGTGCTGACACCTATCAAAACAGGCCACTGATGAAATTTCATCACAGACGTCAGAATAACGTCAGAGATGGCCATTCATACAAAAAAAATGGCAATAGCAAGTATTTGCACTGTGGGCTAAAGGAGGCAGACAGCAGAGGTGGCTGATGGTTCACTGGTTTGCCACGTCTCTCCTTCGCCAGCTGTCAGACTTACGCAGGCCTTAGAGCTTTACAGAGCCAACAGAAGATGGAAAAATTCATGTTAATGTCAAGAGTGGGACCATGGCACCACAACACTGCTGGTATCCCTTTTAGACAGATAAACATAAGCATAGGCATTGTACATGTCATACCTGGTTGCGGTCGCGTGCATTAGCGTAACGGAACCTCTGGATATAGTAAAAGACGAGCCAGGCGAGGGAGATGATCATGAGAACGATGAAGGAGATGGACACAAATACTACCGACGTTCTGCTCACATACTTCTGCAGGTTGCGAGTCCCTATGGTGATGTGTAACATGATTGTAATGTTCTGCTCCAGTAAGGCCACAATTTCACGACCTTTCGGCTCTGGGATCATGATGGCCACGACATCCCCTGTACCTGCATACACACAAAAGGTTAGATGATTAGTAGATGAAGCAAGGACAGAGTTGCACTGAAGACAATGAAATCAATCAGTATTTTTAGTGAAAATTCAAGGGTTTTCACTGCCTGAACATTTTAATCTCTATTTTTACACACAAACGCCACATGTGTATGCTTAAGGTAAATAATGAAATCATTTTTAATAGAGTAAATATAATTTTTCAAAGGTTCCGGTCCAATCTTTAGGTTGGGGGTTTGGACCTTTGGAGAATTTTCTATTATTTTTTTTTGACAATTTATATGTTAATCACGACATAAAAATATCTGCAAATAACTACATGAAAAAAATGAAAAGACTGCAACTCTAATTATGTTAAAATACCAGAACAAATAACAATTGAAATCACCAGAAAGAAAAAAAAACTTAAACAATCTAAAATTTGGGTTTTTTAAGTCAACAACAACAAAAAAAGCAATAGATCCCTAACTACCACAACACACAGAGATGAACAAACACAAACAAATAAAAAACAAAACAGAAAACAATCGTTTTTAAACAAAAACTACATAGCTGTCGGCTTAGGTCACAAGTTATTATTCCAATCCTTCTTACAATTTGAATACTATTTGGCACCAAATGTAACTAAAACCTATAACATCTTTATCATAATAATGCCAAAATGCTATTACTGCAATAGCTGTGGATCTTTCATAATCTCAGGGAGATGCTAAGGCTTAGAAACCTAATCTACTTTACACGAGAAATAGCCTTCTTACTTCCAATCCTGGTATATAAAGAATTACGCTCCGACTCAGGTCCTGAGAACTCATGAACAAATAAAAGTCTCACTCTTTATGTAAGAGGCTTCCTTCAAGCAACCCTTTTTTTGCACGATGAAGGCTTTTGCAACAAGCATCTTTTCAAATGCTAGACCTGAAAGATGTTCAGGAGGCACAACACATGTACAGAGTAGGATTTCTCTGTTTGCATGATAGAAAACACTCCCATCAGGGGCTCCCAACATTAGCATCTACAAAGACGCTACTTCCTCTCACCCTCCCAGCTAATGCCTCTCAACAGTTCAGTGTCTAAGGTAACAGATAAGCTTTGCCTTCTGCCCCCAAAGCTAGAAGACACCCAGCTCACTATAGAAGTAATATGTATCGCTACTGTATACATCTATTTTCAATGAGTTTAATAAACAACATGAACTTTTACACAGTCACAGTGTTTACTTGGACTATCCCTACTTTCCCCACTGATACTTTATTTGCTTTTAAAAATAAGTAATTTTGAATATAGATGACAATTACTTTCTGTCAACCAATTGATAAATTAACTGGCTCATTATTTCAACTTTATTGCTCACAAATATGGAAAGGATAGTTTAGATGCCCCAGCCAATATGTTGGTCCAGATGAAGCTGATATAACTGGTGAGTTTTTGGTTTTACAGAAGTATTGGGACAGGTCAATATTTCTTGGGATAAGTAACCAAAAATTGCCAGAGAGAGACAGCAAAATTATGCTGAGGTAATTTTAAAAGTGGTTTCTGATATGCATTAGCAGATTTCTCGCTCTCAAATATATTCTAGCATCACTCAGGCTCTATCCTGTTTTGTAGCATGATGAAGTTGTCTGTAATGAAGGAATGACACATGAGACACAATAAAAAAATGACTCTGTAGTTTCTATACCCAATGAGGGAATAACAAGGCTTGACTCAGGGTTGTAGGACTGGGGGAAAAAGGGGGGTTGAGTATACAGCGTCTCAGTATGAGGAAAACCCACAAAAAATACAAGCATGAAAATGGAGGAAGGGGCCCATAGACAGTGCCTATGTGAAGGGTCCAGAATTTGGTGCAATGCCCTTGGCTTTACTCCATTGTCAGTCATACAGTGGCAGGTGGATGAATCCAGAAACAGCATCAACAGCCTGAGAAACTGTTACATCATATTCTTTCTGCCACCACAGGGAGTCATGCAGTCAAAGAGGCTCCCCGTGGTGCTTCACTCCTTCAGTCAGTCGCCATAAACAGTAGCTTTATTCAACCTGCCACCATCAACAGCACCTCCTGTGCAGCCTGCCAGATACACACTGCAATCACAAATCCTCCTGCACTGCGCTGCACAATCTTATTATTATTCACATTTTTTTACGAGGTGAACTTAGAATAACAGAAAATATGGTGTCTTGTGTTTTTTTTTTGTTTTTTAAGAGTTATAAGGCTTTATACAAGCCACAACAGATACATTTTGAGGATGAAGCTACAAAGCATTATTGCTGTCATGTTCATAAGTCCCTTTATGTAACAAGTCTGCTGTAAAATCTGCACAGCTGCTACATTTTATGCGACCAGTGTTAAAAAGTCAGGCCAAAATGAAGTCTTCTGGGCTTTTTTATTTTCATGCACATGCAAGAATTGGCAAAGGCGTCAATCAGCGTCTCAGCTTAAATGTTTAATTCTTAAAGCAACATAAATTGAAAATATAGTTGTATCACAATTGTGTCTGTATATTTTGCAACAGCCTTTAACAGTTAAACAAATTCTTCTATTTGGCCTAACAATTTGTTTATGGGTTTGCAAAAATGAATACAAAGACTTTTATGTGTTAACGACAGGATAAAAAAAATATTAGATGATATTATGTGGGGCAACATTAACTTGACACAGGATGCCAAGTATTATTGATTACATCAATGATTAGTATGCAAGTATATTTTTAACATTTAGTTACTATAAAAACAATCAATGTTTTTTTGTCCACTAGATGGTGCTGAGATTTTTCTGGTGAGGTTAGCAGAGGTCATGGTCGGGAGGATTGGCAAGTTTTCATGACAGTGTCGGTCAATCTGCCTGCCTGACAATCCTATTTAACTGCAATAAAAACAACTAAAGTGAAATAAAGACTGAAAACTTGAATTTTGTAATAATATTGTATTATGGGACTTTTGGTTTTTCTAACCTTTGTTGTGTATACAATCTTGTGCAAAAACAGACAGCCACCACAACCCTTGAAGCCACAGAATAGCTCAGTTAACAGCATCTCCACTGTTTACACAAAGGCTTATTTTTGCGTTATGGTGGCTGCTCCCTCAAAAAGAGTTTATGTATGTAAAAGCTTCTAAAGCAAACCTGGTTACAAACATTGACAAAGACATCAAAAGCTTGAATTTGGACAGCAAACAGATGATAACAGGCTGCTGAAAAAACACTGTCTATTCAGATCCTCAGAACACAAACAGCCTGTCTGTTTTTCTCACTGGTATAAATTAATTTCTAAACAAAAAGGGTAAGGATGCAATTGGAACTCTGTTGCATAGTGTATAAAATAGATGTTTAATATAGGTGGATTGAAAAATGCATTTTCTTTTCCCTAATACATGTTAATTCTCAGGACTACCTGACAATGTTGTCATTTGAATCTTTACAGTTTTTCAAACCTCTTTTTTAAAGCAAAATCAGATACTCCCTCTTCTGTCTTAGTTTTATTTAAACATATAAATAAAACATAATATAATCACTTGCTAATCCTCAAGTAGTAAAAAAGTATTATTACTGGTTTAATTTGTCAACTTCAATGATAATTATAAAAAAAAGATTATTCTGCATTTTCTCCCAGCAAAATGTTTCAGATAAGTTAAGACAGAAGCAACAAAAGACTGGGAAAATTGAGGGACACACAAAGCAAAAAGGTACATTGATTGCCAGCGATAGTATCGGGACATTGGCATCCTTGAAGGCTCAGTCCTTCACAAGTAAAGGAAGCATATGGTGCACTTCACAAAACTGTTATCAGTAAAACATTTTGTTCCTAACTTCTGACATACGGTTTATTTCCACCTAACACAACGTTTCAAATTTTTGAACTGGGATTACAGTTTCAAGTAAAATGAAATGAGTTAAATAAGTTGTAACTTTTATTCATCAAAGTGAAAATTGAATAAAAAGTTTTTTAAATCACTGCGATACAAAAGTTGATGTCTAATCAGATAAACCACATTATCTCACATCAAAAGGCAAATGATTTCTACACTCTGTAGACTTCTAAAAATGCCCATGTATGGCTGGCTTCAGCTACAGCTTCAGCTTCACAGCCAGCAGAAATAAGGAAAGGCATAACAAGCCATGTAAGTTTCCCTAAGCCTTGACTCTTATCTTCTTCTGTTCACTGTGACGTAGTCAGAGTGGACAAAAATAGCTGCTGCTAAAAGAGGAGGGCAATGTCTGAGACTGAGGCTGGACTTGTGAAAAGATGTGGAAGCAGAGAGGAATAGTGGGTTAATTTAGTGGAAACCAGCCTGCTTGTGACACTAGCAGGCTTTTAATCTGCTGCAGAGTGGATTACACTGACACATCACTGAATTAATTGGTAAACTGCAGTAATAATCAGGTTCTAACCTGAACCTGACAGCCACACAAAGCAAACTACACTGTGGCTTCACATTTCAAGTTTAAACAAGAAGCTTCAGAGTCACTGACTAAGGAAAACACATACAAACTACCCTGCAGGAAATCATATGAATTATGTGCAATATCTGCTGCTGGATGTCTCTCTAAGAGGTGGATCCAATACATTGCACAGGAGCAGTGAATTGTGGGATTTCATTGTTTAACAGTCACCATCCATCAAGCAGAAATGTTCACAGACAATGTAGTGTATTAAAGCTTTGTTGTTAAATTTTAGCCCCTTTTGCAAACTTTCTTCCTCACTCTCTTACTGGTGGTTAGCAATAAATGACAAAACTAAATGCTTCATGACCTTGAGAATAAATACGGATCTCGGAGTTTGAATGTCGTTTGAAACTTTTGGAATTATGTAAATTGACATCTCAACAAAATACATAAGACAGATATAGTTGCCATGGAAATGCTATATATTGTTTGTTTACATGTAAGGTTTACATGTAGCTGATTAGCTTAGTTTGGCACTGGAAGACTGGAAGGAAAGAGAAACAGCTAGCCTGGTTCTAGCCGTCTTAATCTAAACTTTAATAGTGTGTTACATCTTTCATTTGTCAATATGAATACTGAAGTATAAAATGAAACACTGCAGTTTTGACAGGTGGTTTGTACTTGGTGCAGAGACTCTAGGATACAGAACTGCAAAATGTTGTTTTGGCATGTCAGGTTTTTACAGCTTAAGCAAATGAACAAGAGGTGCTGGTAGATATTTCCTTTTACTTGCAACCATTTCCAGGTTGGCTGTTTTTAGTGCTTAGCTGACATAATCCAAACATGGCTCCAACTACATATTTAACATACAGATAAGAGACGTGTCAAGGGTGTCTTTTTCTAATTTTCTTGAAGTAAGTGAAAGAGCAAACTTCCTTTACCTCTAGGCAACTCATCATGGAGATTTAATGTGACTAAATATCCATTAGATAAGGTTCACTGGAGCTTTGATGAGAAGTTTAAAACAGTGATGCGGCAGACACCCCCGTAAATGACCTGGCTTTATAGTCCAATGTTAAACATGACTATAATCTGGCTTACCATTAAATACTAAAGACATGTCATGAAAGGTCTCTTGCTCTGGCAACAGTGGATTTTACAGCCCAGCTGTGTTGGCTCTGGACAGGAGAGTGCTCTGTTATTTCTTTGGCAGCTTCACTTTTAGTTAAACAAATTAAGATCCATTCCTTTGTCACTGTACTCTGTGTTACCTTCCTCTCCTCTTTAAGCTTTGACATCACACCTGTCCTGGCTAACATTTCTGTGTCACAGTTTATATTTATATCATGGTTCAAAGCAGGGCAAGTCTTTAAAATAGCTTGGTGCCTTTTACATTTTGCTGCAGGTAATGTGCACTGGGTTCTTTGTTTGCTTTGTTTATTTGCTTGTTTGAAGGAAAAGAGGTCAAATACGGTAAACTCCCTACGTAACCTAGTAAGACAAAGATGTAGTTTTTTTAGTGAAATTTCAGCGTGGAACTGTTGAAATGTGTATCTTATGCTAGCAGTTGGTTTGCTTAGCATTAAAAATTGAACTGCTTACTTGGTTCTGTAACATGGTAACTAAAATTTCTGATATTTTAAGCTCAAGTATTAACTGCATGAAAAGAGGAAATTTGTTGAATCTGTAACAGCTTGTCTAACTTGTCTTCACATGAATACGCCAACAGTAAGAAAAAGCTTGGTAGCAAGGCCAACATACAATAGTATATAATAATGTTATAATCCTTTTTTCTATACAGAAGTATCTGCTGCTGGTCTTCCAGCGCACAAAGTCCTTTTTTTCCTCAGGCTGTAAGACACCTCAATTCATCAACAGCACTCCAACTTAAAAATAATCTTAGGTCTTGCAGAATCAGGCCTGGTGACAGGTTTAAGGAATAACTACACAGAGATAGCTCATCTTATTGCTGACATTTTTCTTTGCTTATGTTAGCTGTACAGAGACATCGGCACTAAATTGATAAAACTTTGATGCCAGTATTGAGTTCCTTGTTGCACATTTGAAAAAATCTCACAATTAACTGACCATCGTGTCATCAGTTGTAGTATGCTTTTGTGTTGGGACATCTGTTTTTGTACAGATCTTTTTTGTTGAACAGCCTGCCACCCATTGTGCTTCTGTCCTGTGCAAGAGGAGCGGTCTGGCCAGCTGCATCTTTATGAAAAGCAGCACTAAGCTAAGAGCGCATTTCCAAGGGAAATGCAGGTCAATAAAAAAACAAGCTTCAGTGCACGTCTAGGACTAAGACTCCTAGTTCATTGAACAAAAAAAACTTCAAAACAATCACATAGAAGATCAACAAGGTATCACATAATATAAAGAAAACAGTAAAAGACTTTGTTTCATGTAAATTCTGTGTAAACTTCCGCATTAATAATTTAACAATGTCATAAAATTATGCTTAGCCTCCTTTGTAGATAGACAATAAAAAAATTTTTTATTTGCATCTTTACTGGGGAGAGCTCTGTGCTTTATTATCCTATCAGTGATGTTCAATTTTTACCAATTTCTATGAGAATCATTAACTGGAACAAGTATTACATCAACAATGAAGTAGGAACTACCTGTTTTCAGCCCTGAGTAGTGTTTGCAGGTATTGCTTTACCAATATGCAATATGTGTGTAATCTGAAACACAGATGAGCAAACAAACACTATATTAACTCAGATCTTCTGTCATTTGGATTTCTGTAGCAGGACAGGATGAGAAAAAGGTCCCCAGCCACTTAGAAACAAGAAAACAAGGGTGGCAAAAATAGAATTTTGAAAAGTGATGGGACATGTCTCCCCACATCACCAGGGGAAATGCAACCCTCAGTCAAAGACACGTACACTGTGCACTCATTTAGCACGACAGCCCCTATGGTTAATATGAACAGGATTTTCCTCTGTGATGTTATGAGGCCTCTAGTTTCCCTAATCTTTATCTTTGTCTTTGTCCAAGATTTCTAGTTTTAGCACATTTAAACAAGACTTTAGTTTGATTTGTGACCTGCAGATCTTATCTTCTCATCCAGCAAACAAAGTACCCTCCTCTGAGCTATCTAAACAGTTTGTTTATCTATGTGCCAGCCTGCAATGCTTTAGGCAAACAAGGGAAGGAAACGTGACTCATCAAAGGTGAATTTGAGGTCTATGTTTTCAGAACATTTTGCATGGATTATGTCAAGAAAATGGGGGCGAGAAACTCATATAAGTTTTATTTACTCTCAAATGTGTGCATTAACGATGTATTTACAGCACTTAAAGTTCGAAGATGTGTTTTTGCTATGCTTCAGCTTTGTCTTACAGAATCATTTACCTGTGAGTCTGCTGCATGTATTCCTGAGCAAATTAACATTTTGTTGTTGTTTGTTTACATTTTTATTATAGTGGTATTACAGTTGGGAAGGAGAGGTTCTTTGCTCCTCACAGACAAATGTGTGATATCAGGCAGTAGTTGTACATTTGCCATCTGTGGGAATCTTGGCACACTGATTGACAAACATTTCTCTGTCCCTTTTAAACTATCATTTATTTGCCATTGTGGTTTAGTGCTTAGTGATAAACATTTCACAGCTAGAGCATGGCTTGCAAACTAGACACATGGTTGTGCTGCAATCAAATGAAAAAATATTTGGCAATTTTACTCTTAATTTTCCAGGGAAACCAGGTTTTTGCATAGCTGCCAGCATTCCTGAGTGCCTTGATTAGCATTAGGGACTAACTTTTTTGAAGTTCTGGGCTACTGTCTTTGTGCTATTCCTTTGTACTTCTTCACAAGAAGTTAGTTTTTCTTAGTTTGTTTTGTTAAGAACGTACTCTCTGGCTTTTTGTGTTTAGACAAATTCAACTTCCTTAAGTAACCCACATATAGATAATGTCAAAATAAACAAAATATATATATTAACTGTCACAAAACGGAATTGTTTAGGTTCTTGAACTGGGACCGGCTATCAGAGTTACTCTAAAGTTGCATGTCCAAATGATATCAGTCACACCTAGTCTAGGTGTTTTGTATGTCATATCCTACAATAGAGAAAACTTTCGCAAAAACCCACAAACAGTCACAAGTAGTGACTCCTGTCCTACCTCTTGGGGAGTCAAAGTACTTTTCTAGTTTATCTAAAAACTAAATAATTATTTAGTTTATTTTAGAGATGCAGAAGAGCCCTGCGACCTCAGTGGGGAACAAAAAAAACATTTATCTCACCAGAGGTGCTCAACATTTGGCAAGAAACTAATTCAACTCTCTCAGATCTCCATCACTTTGACTGACTGGGAATCGCGATGAGAAAGGCTAGAAGAAGACTTGAATCTTACCTTGATGTGGCATCGTTATAGTGTCGTTGGCACTGATGGAGCCCACATTGTATATGACAACTGCGGAGGCGTTGTATCTAGCAACATTACGGATTTTCTCTCTGTACGTACAGTTCCCCGCTGCCACCAGCGCCACCCAGGCGGTGTTGTGAGGGACAGATGGGAACCTGACGTTTGGGTCGCACGCCTGTCTGTCCTGCGGGAGAGACGGGACCAGGACCAGACCTCTAGCTTCTTTCTTGGGAGAGTGCTCTCCATACCGACCGCACTCGGTTTTCTCGGTCTTGACCTCCGAGGTGACGGGGTCCAGATAGGTTATGTTGACAAAAGCCGTGTACCATTCCTCTTTCTCTGCAACCGTGAAGTCCAGACACAGCAAGTGAACGAAACAAAACGACAGCAACCACGTCGATAGAGCCAGACTGCGGCAAGCTCGAATGAGGCACGGTGCCATTGTGACTGTGCGGCTGGTGAGGGATGGATGACGAGCTGCGGGTCTCCTCCTCACTGGAAAGACCGCACCACGTCCCACGTCTTTTTTTTTACAGAGAGCGTAGGTTAAAACATTAACCCTGCAGAAAGCCAGAGCCAGACGGCAGCTCTCTTAAACAAGGGTCCTCAGAGTTTGTGAGGACTCTACTAGCCTACACACCACCACCTGCAGGAAAAGACGGCGCTTTGTGTGTTGTTGTTCACCGTGAGCTGCTTCCCGTCCTCGCTTTGGATTGGCTCACCGCTCATCGACACGTGACCTGGGCGCGGACAAAGCGCCTCTGACGCCCCGTGACATGTGGAGGTACTCAACAGTCTTAAATCATGTAAAACCACAGCCAAAGGAAAAGCATTGACAGCCCAGTAAGGATCAGGCAAATAATCTTTACAGTTTTTAATGCTTACGTAAAATTATTAATTTAAAAAAAACAACAAAAAACACATATACACACAATAACTTATTCACAAGCTACTCGTCTTATTGTACATTTTTAGTTCAATATTTCCCCAAGTTATAATAGTATTAGCCTCTGGAGTAAGAACTACGGTAGTTTTAAAAGGTAAAATGGATACACCAACGTTCCAAAATGTTTTATAGGTCAATGGGCATTTAAAATAAACTGGTAAATAACTGAATTAAATCATTCTTTTCACTAATGACTTAACTTAGTAAATAATTTAAAACAGACTCAGTATTCATATAGATTTACTGTACTGTGATATAACATGCTTGCGACTGCAAACGTGTTAGCCCTTTTTTTGCATTTCGTATTAATTGATTTATATATATCGGTAAATTATTTACTATTGTCATAATGAGAACCTTTTTTGAGCTAATAAGTTTTGGCAACAGTTGATGTCAATTAGACACTCACATTAAGAATTAAGATAGTTTTGATTCTGGCTGTCAGATCAATGAGAGTCAAGATGACAACAGTTTTCTTTCTGGTATATTCAAATGTAATTCAAGCATATAAATATATTTATGAGGAAAAAAATGATGCAACGTTATCTACGGAAAAAGGAAACCAAAGTCGGAACTTTGCTTGACGCAAGTTTCACCCGGAAATTCTTCGTACCGGACCAGAGAGAATTGGGAGTGCTGATCATTTCGGTAAAACAAATTGCATATTATAAACGCTCTCATAAAATGACACTCATAAAGAACATTAAGTACACTGACTGCAACTGCTAGGCAACTCAAACATTATAAATGAACGGCGATAGTTAATGTTGATTTGATTTACTTACCATGTGACTTTACGTGTCAGCTTAATAAATGTCTGTACTGGCTAAACAGCTAACTTGGTAACGTTTCACCAACATTGACCAAAACGTTATAAGCTAGCTGTTCATATGATCACTTGTGTTAGTCATGTAGTTTAAGTTTACAGATCGAAAGTCTAAACGTATTAATTGATAACAGTTTAAGTTACTTAAAGTTATCCTTAGTTAGCTTACCTGCTCGCAAAACCATAGCTTGTTATAGAAAATTAATAAGCTTGCTGTCAACGTTATCTACTGATTAATTCGTATTTACAGTCAACCCGACGTTCAAGCCGCCGATAGCTCTGTGTGGTTACCGGCCTATTGACCCAGAAATGCCCAAAAAGAAGACCGGTGCCCGGAAAAAGGCAGAGAATCGTAAGGAGCGAGAAAAACAGAGTCGAGCCAACCGAGAACATGTCGAAGTGGCCAAGCACTCATGCAACTTCAGTATGGTACGTAGCTAGCTAATTGTCACTGTAGCTAACACATAATGGCTTTTCCTACATTGCCACATTTTCTTACATTGCATTGTCTGTTCTTTTTGTTTCGTAGGAATGTGACAAATGTCAGAGGTAAGTGACTGTAGTGCATTACACAATATTTTTTCAGGTATAGTAGTGGGATGTAACTAAGTGCATCTTTCCAAGCACTGTCCTTAGTACTTCAACTTTGTATCACTTTTTACTTCTAGCTCAGTACATTTTGGAGGTTAATGTTACTTTTTTTTTTTACTTCACAACATTGTTTGACAGTATTAGTCACTAGTCAGCTAAATGTTGATAATCAATTCAAACATATAAATTTGCTAATAAATTATCCAGTATTTTTTTAGATAAAGCTACTTGACAGTATAATGAGCCTTGCAAATTAGCCGCAACTCACTACAACTTTCTATAACCCAGTGATTGAATAATTATCATTTGGTAGAGGTCCGTTTTTTACGGTGTGTAATTCCATACTAATTATTACGTACTTACTTAAGGAAAAGAAAACTTTGAGTAAAGCATTTTTAATTGTAAAAACTCATTATTTTTTCTATGTTGGTTTAACTTATTTTATTTTAGTAAAGATCCGAGTAAGCTTCTTCCGTTGACAAGGTGTATGAGTATTGCTGGTCTAACAGTTATTATATCAATTCACATATTTCTGCTCTTGTTATGTTACCTGCTAGAAAACAGAAGAACAGAGCTTTCTGCTACTTTTGTAACTCGGTGCAGAAGCTGCCTGTCTGCGCTCAGTGTGGTGAGTAAACTGCATTGTTATGTTTGAGTTTATGTTGACTGATGTACTTTGTCATTCATGTGGCAAAACATAGAGGTGTTAATTTATCTCTTAAATCTTACAAGTGTCTAATGCCTGTTTTAAAGCTCCTCTTCAAGCCTCTTCCCAAAACTCTTTTCTCCCTACTGTGATGATATAAATCCCAAAAATACATTTATTCAAAATAACACATTTACATAATATAATAATATATTCGTATATGTTTTCTTAGAGAAATCCAAGTACTTTACTTAAACAGCTGATCATTGTCAAGTTACAACAATCATTGCCCAAGTGGGTAGTACGTGTGCATGGTGATGTACTTAGGAGATCTACTTATGTGAAAAGGAATGAACGATTGTGTCGCCCAGTAGGTTTCGCCCAGCAGGTTTGAGCAACAGAGAAAGTCTGTAGGGTCAAGGAATAAGATTCAGGTACCAGTCTTTGGCTATACAGACTTGTGGTCAAGTCATTTTTAGTTTTTGTTCCTTTCATGAGATTTGCTGACAATAAGACAAAACAACAAAACATCACCACACTCATTCAGATTTGTTGGGTCAGAAGTCACTATTCTGTCTTTTAGTCCCTAATAGGGTTGTCACGATACTAAAATTTTCAACACGATACCGATACTCAGGAGAATATTCGATACTATTTTCGATACCACAAGGATAAAAAAAGACCCCAATATTTAAAAGAAACATTTTTATTAACAAAAGAATGCAAGCATAACCTCTGTTACAACATGTAACAATTAACAGAATCACACACACAAAAAACAGTTGTGCAAAAAGAAAGTTTCAGGCCTGAGGTAGTGCAAAAAATAAATAACTTGGCATCATATTTTTGATGTTGGTCAAAAAAATGGATGGCAGAGTGGGCTGTGACTGTTGCCATTTGGTTGCAAGTCGACATTTTTCAGCTTCATTCTGGGACTTTAAGAGAGAAAATAACACATTTCAGTAACCAACGTTTATGTAAAGTTAGTGTACTGACACTGTCTATTAACATAATATGGGCATGCCTGATTTATTAATTAATTTATTACGCGGCTCACAGCAACACAGCCAACATTAATGCGGGCCACCGGCCACGATAACATTAGTAATAAGTTTGAAATGAAAGACACTAACCTGTCGAAATTCGCTGTAAAGGCCAGGGTGTCAGTCCTTCAGGTGTTTGGCCAAGTTGGAGGTACTACTGGACTTGGTCGCCACCGCCTTGTAGCAGTGTTTGCACACTGGCTTATCTATGTCCGTCGGCTTTCCAAGCTTGTTAGCCTCAAAGGCAAAATACCTCCAAACAACACTTTTCCCTTTCTCATTTTTAACCAAAACTGGTTGATTTGGCCCTCCTACAGCAGCACTAGCCATGCTGTCTTGTTATTGAGCGCGTCACAGGGAGGGGGAGGGTGCCTGCTGCTGTGTGAGTGTGAGGAGGCAGAGAGAGAAGGACGCAGCGTCGGCGGCTCGGCATCCAAGGGGGAGGGGGGCTAGGGGGGAGGTAGTATCGATACTTTTGAAAGTGAGTATCAACACAACATTTTAGTATTGATACTTTTTTGAGTATCGATACTTTTGACAACCCTAGTCCCTAAGAACAGGACAAGTTTCGATGTCCACTTCCCCAGTTTGTATTAACGATAACTCCAGTAATCATATCTGTGGTGATTTCATCAGCTAGTTATCTTCTAAAACTAGACTCTGCCTGAACCACAGGACACATCATGCAACTGATTTCTCAGGCTGAGTAGTATTAACCATTAAAAGTAAGCTGTTTTTTTGTTTAAAATCACTGGCATACACCTTTAAAGCCGCTATGTTTAGATGTTTATACTAAAAATTCTACTTAGACTCCCCCAAGTGGTGGCAACATTTAAGACACTTTGACTGGCAGCAGAACATGCAGATAATGTATTGCAAAAGCTTCCACAGTTATAATGTCCTTAGAGATTTCATTATCATACATACATTTAGTCTGTGCTTTGAGGCTTTAAAAAGGTTGCATCATGTTATCAATCTACAAAATGTTCAATGCTTTTGTTGTCAGGCAAAACCAAATGTATGAAGTCATCAGATTGTGTGATTAAACATCCTGGGATCCACAGCACTGGAATGGCCATGGTGGTAAGTCAGCCACAGTTCTGAACTAACACAATCCCAGGTTTGTGTAGTGACCCATCCACATTTCCCAGCCCAGATTAAAAGTTATTTAGTAATGTGTTACATATTGGTTATATATTTTATTTCAGGCCATTTTGGTTTGATTACAATTTTTTTAGTGTGATTTGTCTGCATTTAATGCAGCAATTTCTTAAAAGCAAGCGCTTCTTAACACAGTTTTTCATTTTATGCAAGTGTTTCCATCACTAAAAGGCAAGCGCTAATGAACACAGTTTTTCACTTTATGCAAGTGTTCCAGTATTTTTCAGTGACTCTGGAAAAAAAATATTATGGCTATAATAATAATGATAACAAACACAATGTTCAAGCAGTATCTGATAGTGCTGCCATAGATAATAACTGTTTACTATAACAATGACATGAAGCATGGTTTGACATTACCTGCAACTTTTTTTGTCAATTTTCTCCCTCAAGGGGGCAGTATGTGACTTTTGTGAAGCTTGGGTGTGCCACAGCAGGAAGTGTCTGAGCACTCATGCCTGTGCGTGTCCTCTGACTGATGCAGACTGCATTGAATGTGATCGCAGTGTGTGGGAACATGGTGAGCACCCCCCATCCCTCACCTCCCATGTAATTGGCATTCCCCTGGTCATATCAGTGTCCCACTATAGATCGCCACTGACTGTCCTGACTTCTTGAACAGGAGGGCGAATCTTCCGCTGTTCCTTTTGTCAAAACTTCCTGTGTGAGGATGATCAGTTTGAGCACCAGGCGAGCTGCCAAGTTCTTCAGGCAGAAACATTCAAATGTGAGTCATTCTACCTGTGACACTGTAATTTTTTAGGTTGATTAGAGTTGAATGACTATCTGAATATCTGTTTTGGAAAACATCCAGAGGGTATGTGTGCAGAAGAGCAAAAGTGATCTGCCTTTCACGCTTTCCATTGTAGGTGTTTCCTGTAATAGATTGGGACAACACTCGTGCCTGCGCTGTAAGGTAAGAAGGAAATCTATCTTTACTTAAGAAAACAGTGTCAATGGAGCTTATTATGTCCAAATTGTTCTTAACAGCTTCCTCTGCTTCTAAGGCTGCACAAGGCATTGTCAACAAATAGTTTCTGCAAAAAACCAAAACAACCCATATCTCCAGATTGTTGAGACAGGGTCTAAAGAATTTATCCCTTTCAATTTCGCTTCCTCTTAGCTTGCACCAACCCTAACCCTAACCCTAACAGGAAATATTCCTAAAGTGCAGGAAACATGCAATTCAAATGTTTGTTTGAAATACAAGCATTCTTTTATACAGCAGCAAGAATGCACTCCAGTCAGGTAAAAATAGACCTTCCAGTCAGATAAGGGGGGTCATTCACTTCATCAGTGAATTAGAGCAATGTGCATGTTGTTCACTTTAGCCTACACAAGCTGTGTGTAAGCTGTGTGTAAGAAGTTGTTAATCCTTGCCTGGTGTTGAGAGAAAAAGTTTGCAAAATTAAGCTTTTTCTGGGACACCCCTATAGCTTAACTGGTGGAAGTTGGGTGCTCATTGTGTACTGAGGCTGTGTCCTCAATAGGGGAATGTGTGTTCTTCATTTCGACTATGAACTATTTTTGGAAGAGATATTTTTACAACCAGGACATTTGAGTAGGAACTACTACAGTGAGACTGTTGCATTAAAATAAACTTCAACTGTTACATTAAAGCCTTTGGATTATTAAGATCATGTCAAAGGTCATTTTCCCAACATGAAACAAATGATACTAATGTTCTTACATATGTACAGCCTCTGTGACCTCAGTGTGATAAGCTATGGCTTAATACAAAGTCAGTATGAAAGGTTCAGTAAATTATTATTTAGTTCTTCTGTGTCCTCTCAGGCCTGTTACTGTGATGACCACGCCAAGAGTAAAGTCTTCAAACAGGAGAAAGGAAAAGCTCCACCCTGTCCTAAGTGTGGTCATGAAACCCAGGAGACCAAAGACCTTAGCATGTCAAGTAAGTCTTGCACAAACCTCTGACTGCTGAAGCTGTTGTTTCCAGTAAATCAGCAGTTTTGGGGAACTCGCCACAGCTTCCTGAATCATGACTATGAAAACAAAACAGAAAGAATGTTAAAACGAGGGCATATTTTAGAACTAATTTTTAAAAAAATATAAATTGTAGATAATTAACTTGTAAATTTGTTTGTCCACACTGAGAAATGTATGTTTATCAAATGTTTCCCCTTTATTTGACTCCTTTTCTTTCCTATTGCACATTTTATAAAAATGTATCTCTCATTTTATTATGATACTAACACTTTCCTTTTCAAACTGAAAGGAGTGTCTGTGATCAAACAGCCTTTTAACCATTTCCTTTTTGATACCACTGTCAAAGCAACAAATCAATATTGCAGTACAACCTAGGTAATATGATGCAAATGATTGATTGATTGAGTTTAATGACTCATTCTTGAAAAATATAACAGTAATTTGATCAAATATTATTGTTTTGAGGTCCTCTTATAAGATTTCCTCTCACAGACCTGATGTCTCTTATATATACTGCTCTATGACTGTTGTCTCTTTGGATTTGTCGGCATTGGAGAGTGACAGGGTGTGTGATCGAAACTTCTGAAACAAAATCTCTGCTCTGCCCAAAGAGCTTTAAGTACATGTACAGGATACCCATGTATCCTGTACATGTACTTAAAAAGAGTTTTAAAATATTTTACTTCTTAATAATCTGCTGTGTTTTACTCCCTGCCAGAGGCAAAATTGTTACCAAAGCAGAAAAAATCAGCAAAATCACTGTCTGAATTCGTCTGAAATAATCATATACCCATTTCACAGTGAGCTGATGCATTAAATGATTTTCATGTGTAACATAGCATAAATATTATGATTCAAGTCAATCATGGTCCTGGTCCTATCTCTTAGATTTATTATAATGTCCTCTCAGTAACCGACAGCCATGTATTCCCCAAATTAACTGGTGCAATTAATGTTTAACATTACATTCAAATTATAGATCAAAGCAAGGAGTAGGAAGCATCTGTGTCCCAAAAAAATAAATCCTCAATGATCTCTAAAAAAATGTTAATGATAAAATGAATTAAATAAATACACAATTTTTATCCCTTCTCTTATGTTATGCCACCTTTATTAATCCAAACAAAAAAGGCCAGAAATAAAATTTATCCCTGCTCTATTTCTATTTGAAACCACAGCAAAAGATATAAATGTTTATGTCAAATATTTTTGTCCTGTATATGAACTTGAATCATGCATAGTTTTGTGGCTCATATATTATTTCTAAAATTTTTGCTCAAACCCAAAGAATGTATTATCGAGGTTAATTATTTTCCTCTTGTTGAGCCCTCAGTAATTTGAAATAATAAACAAACTCTCTACTCCATGCAGTACAAGTAGTGGTAGGACAACTTGCAGGACTTGCAGGACTCAACAGTCATGAATGCCTGGTTTAAAAGAATTAAACACATACTTTTTTTTTAGAGCTGATTAACAAGTGAGCCATCTCATTTCCCTCTGATCACTATCCAGAGTTGCACATGCATGGTACTGATCAAACATAGACATTTTTAAGCTGAATATAAGTTATCATTTTAATGCCGCAAGAATGAGGTGGAAAAAGGTTGTTTTTCAAAAGCATGTCAAAAACAAAACATTGCAGAATGCTATGCATGGCAGCTAAAATTGAAAATATCATTTGTAGGATATTCCTCATTGTTCCCTGAAGCAAACCTGTTCCCCAAACCTGTTTTGTAAGGCCAATGCCTGCACCCAAATAGAAAGACTAAAAAATACTCTTCAGTTGCAGACACCAGTTGAGATGATCTTACGTTATTATTATTTTATTCATATCTCTCTTCCTTATATTCGTGTGCATGAACATACTCCCTGATCACCAGTGTTTCATGTGTTTTTGTGAATACTTCATGTTTCACATTACTCACATACATCTGTGTGTTCTCTACAGCTCGCACATTAAAATTCGGCCGCCAGGCTGGCGCTGATGAAGACGACAATTACTACGACGGAGCATCAGGGTACGATTCCTACTGGAAGAACCTAGCGTCTGGAGGCAGAAACCTTCAGGACAACTATGGAGAGGATAATGATGATGATGATGAGGAGGAGGAAGATGATGATTATGAGGAGGATGATGATGAGGAGGAGGAGGAAGAAGAGGAGGATGATGAAGATGAGGAAGAAGAAGAAGAGGGAAAGGTTGCTGTTTCTGTGGCTGGTATTAAACTGGATGAGACCGCTTAATCTAAGACAGAGACTAGAGAAACCTGTGTATGTGGAGACCCCCTTCCTATAGATCCAAATGATCCTGAGCAGATGATCACTTGATACAAGTCAGGAATTAAAGAATATAGAAAAAGTCAAGAATATAGTTGGAATATAAATATGTAACTATACAGGAACTAGAAGATAAAATATATTTCTTCAAACAGAAGGCGAGTGTTGATAGGAAATCAGAAATTGGCTAATAAAAACAAAAGTAAACAAGATTGTAAAAATATTCCAACTTTTACTACTTGACAGTTGTTGAGGCTAATAGCTGTAGATACCAAAGTTTCTATACACAGTCCAAAATGTGACTTCTTCCCGTTTTTGTTTTTACAATCAGGGCCTAATTGATGCTCTGGGAGTCCCAAGGGGCCTCAATTGGTGGTTAAAACCACCTTTACTTCTTTTGTTAGGTGACACAGTTTTATTTTGGAATGTGCCACGTCTACATTTTAAAGCAGACAAGTAATAGATATGGAAAGCTGGGGCGAATGCTGACCACTCAAGTATTTTTCTCAACAGAAAATTTGCACCTCAATGGGTTTTTTTTTTAAATGTTTTTTCTAAATGTTACTCAATACACAAAACAAGAATTTCATCACCGGTTGTAATGATTTCACCTTTCTGTGATGCCTGTGATATTTCAAATGTAGTTGGTCATATTTTGTACTAAGGATGCAACCAAGAGTGTTTTATGGCCATCCAAGCCTCAGACCGCCTTGGGACTTTTACTTTTGGAGCCCTGTGTGCCTGAATTGACTCCTCATACTTAGCAACTCAATAAAGCATCTTAATAATCCTTGAGGCCTTTGCAACTTTAGTTCAACTTGTACAAGAAAAATGTATTTACAAAACAAATTAACAAATGAATAGTTAATTATATCATCATAAACCAACTGGCCCATTTTGAACATAGGGCCTTCTGCAATTTCTTGTTTTTTTGCCCTTGTTGTTTGGTTGGTAATCCAGCTCTGGTTACAGCCTGAATTCAAAAGTCATATTCCTTTGTTTACCTTTCTCCAGTGCAACACAAAGGCTGTTAAAGGAACTTGCTATTTTTGTCTTCATCTTTGTAAACAGTTGCATTTGTTGAGCCATTTCTGTGTAAAACATGACAGTAAATAATAAAATGCTACCTGACTGAGCATATAATAAGAAAGGATAGTTTTCTCTGATATGGCTCAATAACTGAGTTTAATCGAAGACTCTCACTAGCAACAGTTCATCTGACTGGCATTGTTGGTTAATAGTGAGGAATTAGATAAGAAGCTAGCAACTGAAGGCAAGGGTATAGAAAAACCTAAAATGTCACTTTACGCCTCAATTTATCTGCAAGCAAATGTTGATGAACTTGAACTGCATTCACCCAATCACTAAACAAGAAGAGCAGAACTCAGGCTTGCATCATCACAGGCAGCAGAGGACCATTCATAAACAACTTTATCTCTGTACAAATGGGTACATCTAAAAATGCCTTTCTTTATGTTTTTACAAATGTCCAAATGGTAGTCTCCTCTGTTGTGGCCCAAAGGAATATATCTCACAGCAACAGAGTTCTTATCTAAAATTTGTCTAACCAATAATGTTATCACCATGTCCCACTGACTCATCTATGGAACAGGAGTCAAGGTGGATGGCTCAATCAAATGGTGACACGTAACCAGTCAGTTCCAGAAGATGGATAGATGAATAGGCACATCTTGCCTCCAGACTAACAGCAAAAGGAGGCTAGCGCTTGAGTAGTTTGGTCTGCCCTTCTTCAATTTCATTGGTTATTGAAATGAACGGGGAGGAGATAGCTGTTAAAACACCAGCCTTTGACAAATCTCGACAGGTTTTTTTTTTATCAGGCTTCATAGGGCGTTAAACAAACAGCACCAGGAATCCAGCGCCTCATGGCAGACCGGCGTTTCTTTAAGAGCTTCTGGCAAATTATTTGAGGCGAAATTTGACCCTCTACGCTTTCCATAACTGGGCGTGTATGAGTTAGTCTGTAGAGCGACATTTGGACATTAAATGCGCTCCACGTAGCGTTAGTAACTACACTCAGATCAATGAGACAGAGGAGCGATATCATAACAAGTAATATGCAAAAATGTGATCTTGTCCTGCTGCTCCGCTGGGTGGGAGAACAACTGCAGCCGCTGCGCAGATGACAAACTTCATGACAGTGATCCTCGTCCAGTCCACATGCCCCGGAGACCAGCGAGCGGTAAAGTAATTTTCTGCGCGCGCGTGTGTGTGTGTGTGTGGTAGAGGTGTAATCAACCTGTTGCCTAACTACATTTGGCACAAGGCAAGAATGCACTTTGATCTTGTAGTATAAGCATAAGTTGCATTTTCTTAAAAGTCGTAAAGGTGTTATGGTCGGTAGGGGTAAGGACATATTTGGGCTCGTGCGTAATTACAGAGGGTGCGTCAATTTGGCATTTCAGCTGCTGTCGGTCAACCGTGCGTCGTTATGGTTATTTGGTGAAAACCAAAGAAAACAGCGGTCCCGTCAGTGGTTTAGTTTCACTTTCAGTTTGGTACAGGGAACGTGAGTCAGGTTGATGAAGCTCCTCCCCCTGTTTTTTTCTTTTTTTATTGTAGCTTTGGTCCGACTGTCAGTGGCGGCATAAACTGTAAACATCTTATTAAACATCTGTTCATAAAAAATGTGACAACCCCTCCCGAAAAAAGCAAATAAGTTTAAAGTTGTTATTTTAAATGTTCACACGAATAGAATTTTATAAACAGTAATACAGTAAAACAAACAAACAAACAAACAAAGGAAAACGGTGGAAAAAAACCTAAAATACCTTTAACATTGTCCCATTTCAATTTCTTATTTGCATATGTGCATTAGCAAGTAAGGCATTAACTCAGCTAATGTTACCGTTGGGCTTTGGATAGGGAATTTTATTTAATTTAAATGAGGGCCAGTCCTGAAAATTTCTCCTGTGACACTTGTTGATCTAAAGTGGGTTTTTATAACGTAAAGCTGAAACGGTGGCTTTTAATAGCAGATAAAAGGCGATGCCGGGTAGGGACAATGCAATTTTTCTTCAAGGAAGAAAGATGCAGTAGAACTAACTACTTAGTAAACTCTTATTTGCATGCAAATTACTGAATTTCAAGTGACTAAAAAGATGCATTGTTGTGAGTTATATTGTGCAACGGCATGTCAAAATTATGTGTCGCTTATTTGTATGCTACTTCTGCAGAATTCATTACCAGCAGCCTATTTTCACATTCATCTGCTGAAGAAGGAACGTTTTCTCAGCTCATTAAAGCTGAGGTTTAGGTGTACGCATGCACAAGATGAGCATTGTTTTGTGATATCACAACCTTTTTGTGCAAAATTAACATTAGACAGAAATTATTGCTCCAACAGAGTATTTTTCTATGTCTTTAAAACAACAGAAGAGAATTTTCAAAATCAACACAACTAGTTACAGCATTAACACGTCAAGACACTGGCAACACAGTTTTTCTCCTTTGACTGGATACAGTGATCAAAAACTTAAAATACCTTTAAAATGAACTTTGGATGATTTCTGATTCTTTTCCCTCACGCCTCCTTGCCCATCTGCTTCACCTTTTTTCACCATTTAACCATATTTTGGTTTGCAAATGGCTCACCTCAGATCACCTCATGATGGAACCCCGAATGGCTGCATGGCTGTTGTGTAACCCTTAATGTAACATGACCACCTTTGCTATGCCCATTCAAAGTATTCTCCTGCCAGTCACATGCTGCATG
Organism: Acanthurus tractus; assembly: GCA_029783725.1. Classification (NCBI taxonomy): domain Eukaryota; kingdom Metazoa; phylum Chordata; class Actinopteri; order Acanthuriformes; family Acanthuridae; genus Acanthurus; species Acanthurus tractus. The sequence goes on from JAQNCA010000024.1 coordinate 2,751,718, forward strand.
TGTTGCTCCATCTGACAGCATTACCAAACAGATCACTACAGAGCTAGATCTTTATAAGCAGCTCCTTTTCAGCTACACTGGAATGTTGGTTCATTTAAAAAGAAATCCTGCATAACTTGTCAGAAGACGTGGGATTTCAGAGTGAGACTTTTACTTGAGCCAAACTTGTTTTCATGGATAACAAATCAGTTCGAACAACAACAAAAGAATTGATAATGACCAGCCGTTTGCAAACTAAAATGCAAAAAAAAAGGACCAGGTTTTCAAAACGGGGGAATTCTACTTGATGGAGGCAAAAAGTTCTTGTACTGTTAAAAATTAAAGTGGATTTAGCTGATATCACTAAAGTAACGTGGTATACTGTAGGTATACCACAAAAAACTACAGTGCTGTAGGCCAAGACAATTTGTTTGATAATTTACCTCAAAAAGTGGGAGATGGAGCCCAAAGAGAAGTTATTGAGTGGTTCAAACAATGCAGACAGTAGCATTCTGAACAATCAGAAAACACTGATTGACAACATGCCAAAGGAATTTTGTGTTACTAATAAGTAATGTGATGCGTTAATAGTAGTTTTAGTCAGTAACCTGTTTAGCCTGTCACAGTCACCTATCACAGATGTTTAGCTTTCAATTTTTGGCATCACATCAGGGCCATACAGGCTGCCTAAAAATCTCAATGATGCCCCTGTCTGAGATTTACCACTTTGTGTTTAAAATAAGGTGCATGCATTTTAGAGGCAGCAAACACTAAGTTCTGCATTTCACAAGTGCTGAAATTAGATTCAACTTTATCGTCATTGCACAAGGTACAAGTACTGACACAGAGGCACACAGTTCAGCATGTACTAGAAGTGCAAAAATGTTTAAGTGTAGAGTAATGGTTATTTTCAATGTAAAGTGGTAATATGTAAGCAAACATGGGGTAGATATGAATACATTAAAACATATGCAGAAATAAATACTGTGAAATCAATATGTGAAATGGCTTGCCAGTTACCAGCTCCTTCCTCTTAATTTATTTTCTTAAATTAAATTTCTCCATATCATTGCTCTTAGCAGAATATACAAACATTCTGAAGACATCTTGGGCAAAATCATGACATCTTTTCAACTATTGCTGGACATTTAACAAGCTAAATGATTACCTGAATGACTGAAAAAGACGACCAGCATATTAATCAATGATAAAAATTGCTGTCTTCTTCTGTCAACACTACATTTGGTAACCCTAATCAAATATAGCCTTGAGGAAGTTTTCTGTATTGTGCAAAATATCAGCTAAGAAAACAAAAGGGATACACCTTGTCCTTTTTACCAGTGGCGTGACGCATGTTCCATTTGTGTTTAATGAGTCAAAAGAGATGTTTTTTTAACTCCGACTTTTGTGTGAGACACTGAGTCACTTCAGTGGCCAAATGTAAAAAATATGACTACAATGCCATTAGAAGTTTACAGGAACACAAACTCGATGAAACACAATAGTCCGTGCAATACACACCCCAAAACTTATGTCCATCATTTTAAACAAAGGCTATTTTACAACAGAGTCTGATTAACACCCTTTGAACTGCACTCACATGTTCAGAATCACTGCACGCTGATGACTATCACTGCAGCTATTCAGGTTGCTCGAAACAACAAAATAAAATCACATAAAATAATATAATCTGTTCAAAATAATAGATTAATTATCATTTTTACAACACAAACAGAGACAAAATGATATGAATATATCAGTAATCAGTGAGTTCATAAGAATAGAATTCTTTTTTAAATTTAGGGGCTGAAGCACTAAACTCACAGAAGTGTCACTGCCTGAGTAGTAAAGCTCCCCTGGTGATAGTGTACATCTGTACATCTTTCTTTCAAGACGACGTCAAGGTGAACATGCTCGGGTGGTTATGGTACCCTTTGGGCTCTGTGCAAGCATCTCAAATTACTGATATCACTGAGGTTGGTACTTAGACAGTAAGAGCGATTTCAATTGTGTGGTATTGTATGGTATGGTATTTTAAGTGTAAACATATGGTAATAGAGGAATAATAGAGTTGATTTTGAAAATAAAAATGCACTATTGAAAGTAAATGTTAGAGTGCATTTAAGTTAACAGGAGACAAAACTCCTGTCAACTCAGCCTGAGATTTTGGCACGTAGCTTATTCTAGCTTGGCTGCTCCATGCATAATCAAAAACTGCCAATAATACAAAGTAAACTAGGCTGTTTGTTTTTTCATCAAAATAGATTGTTAAAATTAATAAGTACATTGAGTATAATCAAGTACAGTCAAGTTCATCTCCAGGCTAGAGAAACATGGAAATATTGTGAAAGAAAGGGATTATGATATACAGGTTTGCATGGAAACCAGTTCTGCATCAAAGGAAACATAGAAATTACTGTGAAGGAGACATCAGTCTCTGACAAATGAGCCTAGCAGATCTTAGCACTCCCTGCCAAATGAGGTGGTACTGTAATATCTTACACTACAACCTTATTTGGTTTAGTATGTTTGGACACCTGTTGTGACCTAATGGGTAGATAAGTTGGTAGCATTGGGGTCACTTCCTGACCAAAGTCCTTTAAAGGCATCGTTTAAATAGTGGTCAGTAGCTGATTATTTTGGTCAGTAAGCCAAATGGCCCTCTTTGTATAAGATGAGAACTATGTAAATATAAATGAGGTGTTTGAGATGTTCGGGAGGAGACCCATTCTGGCTCAGAGTCTTCTCTCAGGTGACCCGGGATGTCTGATTGATGCTGTACTTTATTGTAATAAACTTGGTTTATGCAGTCAAGTCAGTGTCAGCTGAGTTTCCTTTATCATCCATACAGCATTGCAACTTAGGATACAACAGTACCAAAGTGAGTGGTGAGCCTGATCAGTCATGTTGAATTTATAAAAAGTGGAAAGCTATATATGTAAAATTTTACACCCATAAAAGTCTGTTTATATTTCAGGTTTGTTTACTTGTTGCTCTTCAACAGGATTTACACTGAAGATCAAAAAGTTTAGGTGAGATGCAGTTGTTGCTCTGCCTGAATATGTAGGGATGTTATGACACTTAGCACTGAATTAACCACAGGACTGGAGGACACCTCACTAAATTTCAGAAAAAAACAAATTTGGTGCTTCTTTTTGTCATGTATAACTTTGAATGAACATAAATTTAATTAATATAATTTAAATATGGCTCTTGGAAAATATAATTCTTGGGTTGACATAGAAGGGAACATAACATTTTGCCAAATGGTTCTCTGGACAAAACAAAAGTAATTTGTATTTATTGTAAATGTGAACTAAGTTACCACTGGAGCACGTCCAGTCTAAATACCACATGTTGGCCAAGCATACCGCTGTTGCAGAGAGCCCTTCTCCTCCTCCCCAAAGACAGACTGTGCTGGATAGCCTAACAATTTTGTAAACCTTAATGGTTAGGATCATTGGCTTGAGATTACCTCAAGGTTTGAAGGGTTTTTTAGAGTATAAGAAACACAATAAACATCTAGTAAGTTACATATAGAGCAGGGTAAAAAATGTGTGATTCATTTCCGATTCATCGCAAGTTAACTCATGACACTAATGCGGTTAATCGCGTTCTAAAATTTTAATCAACTGAGAGCCCTAGTTAGTAACTTAACTTAGAATAATAACTAAACTATAAACTAATAGGTATAATTTATTACACCTGACTTATTATCCCTATAAGTTTAAAAACTGAGGTCCTACTAATCCCAAATAGCTAGGAGAAATAAATAATGCACACCAACTCAGGAGGATAAACAAAGTCTTGCGATTGAAATGGGACAGAGTGAAGATCTCAAATATCTGGGCACAGGTCAACAGCAAATAGCAGGAAGAATTAAATGTTGCCTGCGTACAAGGTAAAGAATGTAAACATTTCTAAAAAGGAAATTCTTGCAGCATCAAGCTTAAAATCAAAAACTAAACACTGATGAGAAAAAAGCATCATGCTGTTTTATTGCCTTCCTTATGTGTGCATGTTTAGACTTTAAAAGTTGTTTTTTTCCGTTTTGTTTTGTTTTTATCCAAGCACTAAGCTTTCAAATAAGTAAGACTGAGGTAAAATTGTTTTTGCTAGCCACCACTCCCTGTCTTGATATCTGTCACTCAAGCTTGACAAAATAACCTAGAGGAAGACATACTAACATTTCCTTGTATCATTTCTAGAAAGACGTCCGCTTCCAGTTGACCTGTAAACTTTGCCCAGAGAGCCACTCAACTCAGGTTTGGCTTTGTGTGTTAGTCCTGAGGTAGGTATACAATGTGCAACTTGTTTGTCTAAAAAAAAATCCTGTACTGATTTTCATTCTTGCAAATAACAGAGGAAATGTTTCTATCATCAATGTTATTGACAAAAACAACAGGCTAAACAATTACAACACTAGTTAGGTCAGAGATCCTTTGCTACTCACCAGTTCACATGTTGTTATATTATATTTTAATGTTTTCTCTCTTAAATAGCAAAGAATCTCTGACCTAACTAGTGTTGTATTTGATTAGTCTGTTTTTCCCACTTCCCACATTGATGAAACATTTTCTTTGTCATTTAAAAGAATAATAAAGAGGGGAAAGAGAGAATTTGTATCTGCATATCTCTTGCATTACTCAAAGGGCTATGTGTCATGTAGCTACTGGAAGTCGGCACCACCAGAATGACAACATGCCAAACAATGTATGACTATTGAATTAAGTATCTGCCTGCAAGATTCTACTTGTAGAGTCAGTCGCATAAGGTTGTAGTGGGTCAGTAAAATATAAACTAGTTTGCAAGAACCTAACAATAAAAAGATGTTAATATTCTCATACATAATATGTTTTATGTTGTCTCCTCTTGCCTCTCCTAAAGCTTCTTGAGTGCATGTACATGTGCTTCTTCTGTGATTGATACAGAAGAAGTGAAGATTTGCTTTGGGGAGCTGAGACACGCCCTTAAGGTATGAGAAGGTGTCAGATTTAGAAAGCCTTAAGTTTAAACTATTTTTTACCACTTATGATGAAAAGAATTAGTTTCATAGTAATACTTAGTTGCTATCCCCCCACCCCCCACCCCCATGCACACACCTGTGTATAAAAACACAAGACAAAAAAATGTTTTTTAGATTTTTTCTAATTTTGTCTTTCCCCTTATTAAACCCCCTTTTCAGGAATCAGATGCTATGCTGTATGCTCCATCAAGTAATGACGTTTCAGTAAGTACATGTTCAAATATTTGGTCTCTATTGGAAAAAGGATTTAGAAGGACATGTCTGCTAACTTGACTCATTTATGAATCACAACATGAACTGGAAATAAATTTAAAAGAACAAAGCTATGGATATTCTCCACTGTTTTTGATGGTCAACAAATCCAGTGAAACAATTTTTTATTTAAACCATTATTTAATAAATCTTTAACTGTGTGTATTCACACTGAGATTTTTTTCTGTCTCCTAGGAAAACTGTAAAATTATGTCGCTCAGATGTTACATGTTGGAGTTGATAATGGTCTCAAATGAAGAAGAAATTTATGATAATAACACAGATTGTATCAGTGATTTCATTGTTCGACTTCCTGCTGAAGCTGACACTGTGAGTACTATGCTCTGCAAAGTGTCTGTATTAATAAATTTTTTAACTGCATGTCATTCTTTGTTAACCACTGGCGAAGTTGGTACAGAGTGCTGCAGGGATGTCATGTTTTTGTTGGTCAGTCTGTTAGTTAACATTGTCTTGGTTCCCTCAACAAAAGCCAGAGAGATTTTTCAACTGGACATCAGATTATTGCACAAAATCATTTCTGCTGTGAAAAAAAAAAAACATTGAGGACACTTACATGTTTTGTTCAGTGAGATAATCCTCAAAAATAAACACCAATCCTATGGTCCTTGAGGTGTGAATTTAATTGCCAAAAGTAAAAAGTTTACGTTAAAATGTTAAAAATCACAAGTGGCTTATTTACTGTGTATGTATTTTATGCCATAGAAGAAAAAACATGAAAATCCCTTAAGCTGTGTTAAGCACAGATCTTATATCTGGTCTCTAACCAAAAACCTTTTTTTAAAAACCCCACTAACTTTGAGCAGAGGGAACTAGACTTGTAACAGTGCTTGCTCACTTTTGGCTTTTAGGACTCATTCCCGTAGTACTCTATTAAACTTTTCAGTGTGTTAAACTGCAAAGATATTTTTTTAGCCTCAAATGGCTAATGACTCATAATACATAATTTTAGTTATAAGCATCTTCACATATATCAGCAATGAAACAATATCTTTTAATTAACACTTAAAAATGTTTTACCGTGTCTCTTTTGAATCTTAGGCTGGCTGTCCACCATGTGAAGCATACTCTCTTAAAAATATTACAATATTCCTGGACAGACTAAATCACCTTTTGGAAGAAATGACTGCGATACAATACCAAGTAAAATAATGTAAATAATGTAAATTTGTACATAAATGTAAAGAATTGTTGCTCTTTGTGCTTTTATTAAATTTATAATTTTTTTAAAACATCACACTGTGTCAACCTGTGACAAATGGTGCCGTCCAGACCAAATACAATGTGAAACATGACAGTTTAAATGTATAGGATCACAGTACTCATGTTCCTTGTTGTTTGTGTTTAACCGCACAGATTAAGTCTCTCTGTTATTGTCACAATCTGATTTTTAGTTGTACAGTTTTAAATCAAGTATCAGGAAGATGAATACAGTAGGACTGTGTACTGTACATACAGATTATACATTTTTAAGCTCACTGCCAAACACTATTGAATGTAACATCTGTTATACAGTATATGCTAAATGAAAATCACTATCTTGAGAAAAGTTGCTTATTCTAGCAAATAGTATCCCATCTTTAGAGTCTTATTCAGAGAGATTATTATAGATTATTATTTAGAGATTATTTTTTCGATCTGTCTCGTAGTTTATTATTCCTCTCTCAAGTTTTGTTAAAAAGACGTGTTTAATCTCAGTGTTAGTCGGCTTTTAGACTGAAAGCAGCCCTGCTTTAAAACAACACAAGCGGCTGTGTTGAAATGGTGATAATATCAGTGAGACATGAAAAGTCCAACGTGTAGGATTAAGGAGATCTATTTATAGAATGGCAGAAATTGGAATAAAGTTTTTTCTTGGATTTTTTTATTAAATTGTTAATAGTGTACAACACAGAAAGTAAGAAACTTTCAGTCTGATTTATTAAGGTTTGCATGTGTAAAAATGTGGATAAACTTGTTTATCACCTGCAACCAAATGTGCAAGCTGATGTACTAATGGTGGGCGCTTCAGACGCTTCAGAAGTGAAATAAAAGTTTGACAAAACTACTTAATAAATGACCCTGGGTAAAGTTCTTTTAAGAACCTTTCATGGCGCAGGTGTCACTGGTAGTGTGAACCAAGATGCCATTTTAAAGCAATTGCAGTTACGTGTACCCCCATTGGCCAATCAGTTTTAGAAGTACTTGTGGTCAGGCACATTGCTCCCTTCAGGCTTATATCTAGTCAAATGGAGTTTGTGATGGAAGGGAAAGATGCCTGCTGCTAATTGTAATCGCAGAGTCAGCCATTTAGATAACAATGTGCAAGACTTTAAAAGGGAATGTGATATTATACTTGGTTAAATTCTTATGCCCAAATTACACCTATAATCGTAGTATTTAGTTGACACTAAATCCAACCTCTCTGCGCCCATATAATGTGCAGTTCAGACTTTCTGCCAAAAACAATAACAGCCTGTTTTTATTTACTGCTTAGATGTATTTTGACCTCATCTGTTTTTGTGGAGACAATGTGCCTCATAAAGAATATGTATAATATTTGTAGCAGCAATTGTGTTAATAAATAACAGTGTTTCTGTTTGATTTCAGTGTTTATATTCCTCTCATCTAAGTTGATGTGTGTGAAGGAATATCTTTAACCCCCTAGGCCTTATCAACTCTCCATCTGCCACAATGCGTCTTTGCACTTAGCTTGAGCAAGTTGACACCTGGGTCACACAGTCCATTTGTTATAATCAGTTTTGTGACAAACAGTTATTCATGCAGACTCTTATGCTCTGCCTTCGCCATGTGACCTTCTCATTCCTGCAGTTGATCTCAGATTTTCCATCACAACGTAGACTTGTTCAAAAACATCCACTTGTTATGTAACATGACTCTAAATACATTAGTGACTGAAGCTGTGGTGTTTTCTCATGACAGCACTAGAGAGAAAAACTGCTGAACAGCTTAAGACACATCAGACTAATTAAGCTAAGAATGGTTAAGAAGCTCCTGGAAGTCTACAGGCAGATATATTTGGCAACAAATTAGTATTTACTCCTTGAGCTAGATTTTTCTTTAAGTTTGGATATTAAAAAAATGTATTTCATAAAATGTATCATCTCACTTTGACAGTGCCAAATGTCTGCACCCATCAATGTCATTTGTTGTAACAAGATGAAGACAAAGACAGAGACTGAGTCAATGCATGGTGTTAGTCTGGTGAGGTAATGCTCAGTAACAAATGTCTTAAAGAAAAATACAGCGGCAGGTCTTGGATCTCAAGCTTGGAATCTACTAAAGACATTACCTGACCAGTGTGGATGAAAAGTTGGCAATATCAAATGATGTCTCATTAAGAAATGGCAAAGCACTTATAATTCCAGAGGTCTGTAAACAAGGCTGGATATCTTGATCTTCAAAATCAGCTAAAAGGTAAATGATACTTGTAAATGTCAAATGTGCTACTTGTTTCTGTTATCTGATCATCCTAAACACAAGAGTTAAAACTTTTGTTAGCAGAATGACTGAATAAAAATACAAAACAATAAAAAGAAGCTTCCAAGCTACTCCTGCAGCATAATCCACCTCTCTATTGTCTGAGTATGATCAGTATGTACCAGACATTCATAGCTTTTTAACAGAATAGCTACACATACTAACTTACCTCTTGAAGCTTTTCTGGGGGTGGTTTATTTAAGGATGAACTGGTTGAGAGATAATTGTTAATCCTGAAAGAGTAAGCAACAAAGATTTCTTAGCCCTGTTTTTAGACCACAGACTGCAAAGAGTTTGTTTGAGTGCTGAACTTGGCCTCAAGTTTTTATTGCAACACAGATTCAGTTATGACTAAGTAATTATACAAGTTTACTTACTCATTCAATTAAACGCACACCTTTGAAGTCAGTGTGAACATATGCATCAACATTACAGATACATTATCTTGCAACCATACATAACCACAATAAATCATTCTTTAATTTCAAATAACCAATTTTAAATGTCTAATTTGTAACAATAAACACAAACCTATCAAAACATGCATTTAAGTCCAAGGTATCAACCCTCAGAATATATAGAAAGTCATTTTAGAATACAAAAATAAATAATTGAATTTGTTAGATAGCTTTCAGAAATGATAGTCCAATATCCTCAGTCATATTCCAACTTAATGTGCCTTCACTGGCCTGTACCTTGAGATATAAAAATGCTTTGGCAAAAGCTCAGGTGCAACCATTTAGATGATCAACAGGATCAACACATGCTTTTAAGTGCTGGCATGGTACTAACATCTGCAAGGATGTAAATAAGTAAATAATTGGAAATGTATCCACAACAGTCAAAAACAAGTTGACCTGGATATGTGAAACACACACAAAAAATCAAATGCTCATTAACTGCAGAATAGAAGGAACAGCGGGACATAGTTTCAGTCAGAGTCTTGTGGATTAATTCCATCTTGTAGTCTTCAGTACATCCAAAGTATAAATAGTTTGTTCCTAGTTCTTAGCAGAGAACCATGTTTATTCCACAAAAAACACTGTCGAACGGAAACTCATTCTTGATCTTCAAAACAGGACATTTAACAAAAAAGCCTCACCTTAAAAGGCCAACAGGACAGAAATTGTTTAAGCTTTTAAATTGCATCTGCACAGTCAAAGAATGAAGCAAGCTCAGATGTCCTCGTCACTGAGATAGCTCATGAAAAGCTAGTGAGTGAACTTTTGAGTTAAGATTCAGTGTGTAGGATTTAGTAGCATCTAGGGGCTAGGTTGCAAACTGCACTCACCTGTGTATCCCTAGCCGTCTATGAAATGCAACAAATATTACAATTAAATTGTTTTGTTTTTTGTGCAGGTTTAGTGCATGAAATGATAGAGAACAAACATTACGCAATGCCCTAATCTTTTATAACCTACATAAATTGCTTTTTTTAGCTGTCTGTTGCTTGAATTTAGCAATCTTTGCCCTTTGCTGAAAATGCAGTGAATACCAGTGTTTTTGGCTCTAGATTCTAGTCAGAAGTGGGAAATTCATGCTATGTTTTTGTGCTAGGCATCTATCTTCCAAAGCTTCTTGTTTAACTGACAGGGACCAAAAGCAGCCAATCTTGAAACGTGACACCATCCATTGCAACAAGGTCAACTCTGCTCTTTGCTTCAGAGTTCTCCTAGTTCAGTAATAAAAGTTGGCCTTAGCAGCTTTGTGAATATGATTTAAAAGGAAATCTTAGCCTGGTACTTTAAGTGCTATTAAGGAGTTCTTCTTGTGGATATATGTTTCGTTAATACAGCTTCTGAGCAACTGTAAAGACATGACAGTGCCAACATATCTGACAATATGTAAGCAGACTTGCTCCTTATGTAGCTTTAAAGGATTCATTGTAAAGTCATGCTAACAATTCTAATTTTCAGTTGATTTTACTCTTATGAAAACATAATTACCAATATTACATTAAATTTCTGCCAGTAGATCCTCCTAAGTCCTTTACACTGGGCCTGTACTACTTGCCTTGTTCTGAATTTCCTCTCTGCATTCTTCATGGAAACAAACAAATGTAGGTTGAACTGCTTGAGGTTTTAGAAATATCATTAACAATCTGTGCAACATTTTTGGATTATACAGGTTTTCTACAGACCATGTTTTACCACACACGTGTACTTTTAATCATTGATTAGGCCATGAAGAATAAAAAAGGCAAAATTAAAAGTGCATGAAATTTACAGATAAAAATTGGCAAATTCAGTTTGAGATTGACAGAACACATAGAACCCCCTCCCCCCGACTGAGCAACCTAAAACTTAACAGCAAATGTAACATCCAGCAAGTTGTTTTGGTTACAAACAATAAAATATTTTTATTATTGTGCACATGATTTGATATTTTCTACCTCAGTGACACACAATGTTTGGTTATACAGTACTTGGCTCGCGTCCTTAAGAATCGACTTTGCCGTAGGTCCCCTCCGGTGGTCGATAGCACTTGGGAAAGGCCATCAGCTGCAACATGTTGAAGGCATATTTCCTGCATTTAATGTTCTTTTGAACGTTCTCAATCCGACAGCCTTCTCTGATGATCAAATATAGAGGGTGAAGATGCATGGGAGAAGGAAAGAAAACAAAATAAAAAAGTAAACATGAATGAGTTTTTCCAACTGTGTTTGCAATGATAGAGACGAACAATTTAAGAGGGCTTCCTCAAAGTACAATTAAATTTTGGCCCTGAAAAATAAACTTAAGTAAAGTAACTAGTTAATTAGCTAAAAAATTGATATGGGACATGTTTGAATGGAAAGTTGATGAGACTTTTTAAAGTTCTGCATTCAAAATTTTACTGTAGTGGGAGTTATGCAAAATTAACATTAAAAGATACTTAAAAGTCAAAAGTACTCTTTATGCAAATCTCAAAATATTATATAATCATTCATGCATTATTAATATACTGCTCAGTACATCTACCTACAGTAATAGATCATATTTTTTTTAAATTTCTGTTTTGTGTAAAAGTAGTAACTTAGGCTGTCAAAAGAATAGGAGGTAAAAGGTTGAGTAGTAAGTTCAAAGTAGCAAAAATAGAAAAGCCAAGTAAAGTACAAGTAACTTAAAGTTGTACTGTACCTGATTAAATGTGCTTAAATAGCTAATCATGTAATTATTTAACTCTACCTTATTCAGTGATTATAGTAGATGACCAATATCACAACAAACAATATTAAAATGCACAAACTAGGAGACTTCTATCATGGCCCCCTACTAAAAAAAACGCCATGTGTAAACTACCTAAAAATATCAGTCCTTACATATTTATAACAACCAGTCATGCTTTCATTTTTCGTATGAAACACCATGAAATAATGTGTGTGTCTAAACTAACATTTTGGGAATTTCCCCCCATTAAATGAATGGATGGAATTTCCAGAGGAAGAGTGGGTCCCATCACAGGCAGTGTAAGGTTAAGCTGTTAAATGCTCCTTAAAATTTTTTCTTCAAATACCCACAATTGTCACTCATCATCCATCATTTATCATCAAACAAATGACAAAAAAACAAACAAAAACAGAGAAAAAGAGAAAAATGTGTGTTATTTTGAACAATATAATCAATTAAACAAACAAGCTTACTTATTCTGCACTGTGAGCCTCAAAGTGACAGCAGTGCCACACCACCTGACATCCAATAACACCAGAAATTTAGAGACAAAACAGGAAAAAGGGCTTCTTCTCACCTGCTTTATTTTACCACATTTTTTGAGAGCAAAAAATATCTCAGAGAGAGTCTAATCTCCCTCCCAAAAAATGTAGGTGATAGGATTAAAACTTCAGCTACTAAGCCAGAGTTTGAGTGGTGCCTATAGGCTTAGTTCTATTAGTGTAACTGTCTGACCCAGCAGGTATCGGAATGTGCAAGCAGGTGGGAGAAAACAGCTTATTGAGATGAGATACTGAGATACCATTTCCCAATTTTTTAAAACTCTTTATTCTTCTTCAGCTGTGTCTTTCTCCAGAGCCAGTAGAGTAGTTTAGTTATGTATTTTACTATCCTGCATTTACACACAGTTTCCATAAATATGACCTTTTCTAGTAAACGAACGGAAATCTTTGTGTGATTATTTAGTTTTTAAAAGCAGGAAATGCCAAAATTACAAACCACAGCTTCTGCAAATGCCTCTATGTAAGAGTGTTCTTTTGTCCCGGGGACAGCAGGCTTTGAAATGATTTGAATGTGTTATTGTTTTTCAATTCAATTCATTCCAGTGGAACAGTTCCTGTTTATGTTTTTGATGCTTCAGAGGTTTGTGTAAAAGGAAGAGAAACACATTTTTCAATGTTTGCAAATACTCTCTTCCTTCTCCTTTTTAAACGCTTCATGCTTTGGCATTAGAATCACACAACCACAGACTTGAACATCAATCCCAAAAACTACCTTTCAGCCAAGACCTGGCTTTCTTATTCAGGTTTTAGTACCTTACAATACCATAACAGTGTATAAAGTTGTGTCTGCTGATGCTTCAGCCAGATGAATGTTTCTGTTTTTAAAGTTTAATGCGGTGACGAGTGTTGCTTGCCCTCCTGGTATGTGCTACAAGACTTTTTAATAATTGATCGGAGTGTTCACCTTCATATTCTTTATATTTATATTTATGTATTATAGTGTAAATATAGTGTTTATGTAGTTTATGTAACACACCACCATAAAGACTGTGTCCTGAAAGTGGTTCACATCAAACATTAATTAGCTTATGTGTGAGTTCATCTCAACAAATAACTAACATGTTTGGCTATCATGTGATTTTTGTTGGTTTTTATTATTATAACACACTTAATAACTGCACTGTGTTTAAAGCATTCGAACAGACATGTATTTGTTGGACTTTGAGGATCCGCCAATTTGGATGTCAATCAATACATACTAGGGACTCTGTGTGCTCCCAAGAGTTTCTACAAAGGTCGGTTTGCTCCCATCATTATTCATAGCGTACAGTGTTCATACTGTAAAGTATCCTCTCCATGGCTGGAACAACAGTGACATTGTTTTTTCTATTGAGCTAAATGTCATTTTTCTATGCTTGTAGAGTAACAGGCCCCTAAAATATTTTTGTTCAGGAGTTGAAACTCTCAGTGGTGGAAATGTCACAACCTCTGAGTGAAACTTAACCTATCTGCTCGATAGTACAACAGACAAGTAAGAAAATAATTTTCTATGTGAATTGATTTTGTTGAATGAACTTCAAATGGAGTGTTTCATCCAAGCTCTCCTGAACTACGTAGAACTTTTACTGTAAGTCAGAAAGTCACAAATGAGATTATTTTGACTGCAAGGCAAAATCTACCGTGAAATGCCCAATAGCTGGCCCAAGTCTGAGTGCTGAGGTTCTAGGTCCTCTAAAAGGTCAATGTTTTGTCCGTTTCCACTTATGATACGCCTATTTATTTTATTTTACATATTTAATGAACACTTAAATTATTGTTCATAAAGAACTTGAACTGAACTGAGCCATGAAAAAATGTCTGGCTTCAACCATTCAAGGTAAAAAAAAAAAACCTGTCTGTCTTGTCAGCTTTTTCCCTAAACTTAAACACAATCTTTAAGGTGGTGCTAAGCACAGAATGCAGCAATGGTATGCCATGAGTTGAGCACTTATCTGCTGGGGCAAAAGCCTCTCTTAGTTTTAAAAATTTGTTTGCATTATTGATTGTACTGCTAATAAAAGCATGCTAACTAATGACAAACTTTTTTTATTTTTAGAGCGCATTTCTATATATTTTTAGAGTGTCAGATGGGAGAATGCAGTATTTGAGCTGAACTACTTTTAGGCATTTTTATGAAATGCCTCATTTAAGATTTCCAAATGGAGAATCTTGCTCATGTTTAACCACGGGTGTGTTAACCTCTTTCTGCTACCCTAGATATGTAAAAAATCTAAGAAGAGCTAAAATCACACACACAACGCACACACACACACACACAC